>LNKV01000061.1:0-191018 GCA_001465935.1 Clarireedia homoeocarpa | reverse complement strand
TAAAATCTAAATATTTAATATATTAAATAGATTTAATTATTATTAATAGTTTTTTAATTTAATAATTAATTCTAATTATATATATATAATTATATATTTATTTATTTATTTCTTTATTAATAATAAATAAAATTATTGTTAAATTAGTTTTTTTAATTATTTAATTATTAATTAAATTAAATTAATAAAATAATCAAATAGATTTTAATTTTAAATTTTTATTTAAAATTAACTTTATTTTATTAAATATATTAAAGTTTTAAATTATAATTTATTCTTTTAAATTATTTTAAAATTAATAGTTTTTTTTAAATTATTAGTTTTTTAATTTAAAAGTTTTATTAAAAGTATTTTAAAGTTAAAATAAAGAAATTAATTTATATTAATTTTAAATTAAAATTAATTAATTTAATATTTTTTAATTTTTTTAATAAATCTTTTAATTTTTATAATAATTTATATATTAATTAAATTAGATATATTAATAATAATAATTATAAAAGTAAAAATAGATTTAATAATAATATTAAATTTAATATTAAATAAAATAATTAGATTAATATTTAATTTTCTAATATTAAAGATTTTAACTTTAATTTAAATTATTTAAATTATATTATCTAGATTAATTATAATTTTAATTTCAATTTATTTAATAATATATTTTAAATTATTAATTTAACTTATTAATAATTAACTAGTTTTCTTAATTTAATTAAACTTAATATATTATTAAAAGATTTTAATTAAGTTTAAAATATTAATTTATTTTTTTTAATTTTAATTAATAAGAGAGTTTTAACTAATAAATTATAAACTTCTAAGATTTTAATATTAATAAGATTATTAATAAATTTAATAATAGTTCTCGGATTTTTATTAATTTAATTAATTAAAGAAAAAAAGTTAGTTTTTTTAAAAAAATAAAGTAAAATATTATTAAATCTAATTATAATATTTATAAATTTAAATAAAAAGTTTATATTAAAATTATTAAAAAAACTAGATATATTAATTTAAAAGTTAAATTTATATATAATTAATAATATAAATAATATCGAGATATTTATAATTATAATATTAAAAATTAATAACTTTTTTATTTTAAATATATTAATATTTCTTTTAATAAAAAATATATTAATCTTAAAAAAACTTTATTAAATAATCTAAGAACTTAATAATTCTTAAATATTATTTTATTAAAAGTTAAATAAATAATTTAACTTTAATATTATTATTTAATATTTTTAATAATTTCGATGATTTTTTAAATATAAAGTAAAAATAATAATAATAATAATATCTTGAAAATTAAATATTATATTAAAATAATAATTATTTTATTAAATTTATAAAAACTAATATAATTAAAAGAAATATTTTTTTATTAATTTTTAATAATTTTTTAATTGTTTTTAATATTTTTTATAATTTTAAAAATTTTCGAAAATTTAGTAATCTAGTTTTAAAATCAATTAAAATAAAGTTAATAATAATATTTTAATAATATTAAATTATATAATAAAACTAATAATTTTATTTAATTTATTAAATTATAATTAAAAGTTTTTTATTAATAATATAAAATATTAATTTTAAAACTAATAATTAAAAATTAAAAAGATTTTAAATTTATAAAAATTTATTTTATTAATAAAAAGTTTTAATTTTTAAATTATAATTTAAATAATTAAATATTAAATTATAATAATTTATTTTTATAAAAATAAAAATTTAAATTATTATAAAATTAATAATTAATAAATTAATATATTTAATAAAAATAAAAAATAAAATTTATTAAACTATTTCTAATATATTTTTTATATATAATTTATTAATTAATTTTTATTATTATTTATTATAATAAAAATAAAATATAAAATATATTATTTTTTAATAAAGTCTTTATAATTTAGTTAATTAAAAATTAAAAGATAATATAATATAATATTAATCATATTTAATACTAGTTATATTTAAACCTTTGTTACTTTAAATTATCTTAATATATAAAGACTATTTCTCTAACCTGTTAGTTTTTACTCAACGATTAGCTAATTATACTGTCTAGACGACAGGTGCACTTTGTCTTGGGCTCTCTATCTCTCTGTCATTATCACCACCGTCGCAGACGACACTCTATCAACCCCGCTTCTTATTCTATCCCGGCCGGCCCCAAAGTAGTTCCGAGGTATCTGCCGCGACAGCAGGTAACCGTGTACCGCCTGCCTACAGCCCACGACACTCCGGCGACCAGTGTCTCGCGGCCAGCACCGACTTTTGACAGGCTTCTACCCGTCGCTCTACGGACGGCGGAAGACCCTGGGTGGTGGTGCATCTTGCAGCACTGGAGCTCGTCATATAGAGTGTATTGTGGCTAGGCTGGGCGTGCAGGAATGAAAGCGACCGAAGCCTCGATCCCATCACCGTTTGGTTAATCTACAAGCAAAGCCGATTCCTATCACTTAGCGCAGCTCTATCGCGAGATAAGGCTGGCCTGGCGGGACCGTCTTGACGGGTTTACCACGCCCAAATTTGCTGTAAGTGGTCGTTCGAACTGACAGTTGATAGTACAAGAAACCGGTCACCATGGTTGCCAGTACTGCAGAATGCTCCTCTCCCGCCGATCCTACGTCCTCACCCTCCCCTCGATCGATTACGTTTGGCACCACGACGAATCCGAACACGCCTAGGCTCAACCCAGAGCCCGACATCGAACAGGAAAGCCAGACTGCGCAAGGTCCTGACCAAGCAAGCCTCGATCGATCCCCGACGCGAGACAAGCATCGAGGCTGCGTCTCCCAGTACTCGTGCTTCCCCGTTTCTGTCGCTCAAAAGTAGCAGCTCTGATGCGCTCTCTCTGGGACATGTCGAACCAACATGGCCCAAGAAAATCGACGTGACCAAGATCTCTGCTCTTGCGTCGTGGGGGAAAGGGCAGTGCTTGCCTGGCCTGCTCTTCGACTTTCACTGGGTGCTGTCTTCCAACAAGGCCTTCTTCAAATTGCGCGCCTCTGTCCAGCTCAAGTAGGCACCTGGTCCACATCGCGACGGCAGGACCAACGTCTTCATCCATATCTACCCTAAGCATGTTCAGCAGCTGTCTTTCGAAGCAGAGCCCGTAGACAAGATGTTGGGACATGATACTATAGCACTAGTATTTACGCTGTCTAGACCGCCGGCCCTGGTGCTGCCACCTACGCCACTCAAACCCAGAAACAAAGCGTCAGGGACTATCATCACCTCCTTGTTTCATTTGGCTAGACAGTGTCGTGGACCGTGTACGCTGCCGTACCGCTACGGACTCTGTCTGCTGCACGGATACGACAGTTCTGCGCAGCTGTCTCCCAGCCGTTAGCTGGTAGCATAGCTGCGTTCGCGAGTGCGGCCACATTGTACCAGGGTCAAGGGGGCAAGATAATTGAGGGAGATAGCCTGGAATCTAGTACTGCTGGCGACGGCGATGATATTGGCAATGAAGTGCACGATCATCCTTCCGAATACGAAGCGTCAGGCTCTGCCCCTGTTTACCCTGACCTCGACAAAGGCAAAAAGCGTCTTCGTCAAGGCAGCAGTCCCGAGATATTCCAAGAGCAGAAATCACGATGCCCAGCCGATATAGAGGATTTTCTGCAGTCGTGCCTGTCAGTCCTTCAACAGCGTTTCGACGATGCACTTGCGGCCCACAAGAAGGAGATAGTAGAACTCGTTGGACAGGCTAAGTCACGAATAATAGATACACTCCGTAGAGAGATAGGCGAGCAGTCGGCTGATTTCGAGGAGTCGTTGGACAGGAGGGTCAAGGAGGAGATAGCAGAGCTGGAAGAGACAGTAATGCGGAACATTAGCGAGGCGCTACTACAGGCCACACTGACCTTTCCTGCACATCCTTGGTACTGAACTATTCCCTATTTTCTCTGGGCCCATCTTCTCCGGGGAAGACTTGTTCTTGGCACTATTGAAAGGATCAAGTCCATGTTTTACGAATGGTCAATTTGTGTAGAAGCAAATGGGTCTATACTATTGAGCACTGAATTTCTAGAGGAATAACCAACCTTGAGAACTAAAAGAGACTAATGGTTACGTCGTCGGTCTTCTAGTCACGTGGAAATGGTAGAAGGACGTTGGGGTTATATATTGAAGCAGTCAAGCAGGAGATTGGACAATTGGTTCGTACCGAGTAGTAACCAAGTGATTGAATTACTATTTGAGTTGAGCACGAAGCTCCATATACTAAGGAAATACATTCTTGCTTATATGGACCTTCGCTCTCACTGGAACAGTTGGCTCAGTACTGGCTCAGTGCTGAGTCAACTGAGCCGGACTGAGCCAGTCATGTGATTCCCCGCCTGAGGTTCTACTATTGCGTACTTAACTTAGCAATTGAGCTTAGGATCCTCAAGCCTAACATTATTCCTAACCCAGATGGTTGAAAATATTCAACATTTTTAAAAATACCAAGCCCCATCCAAATTGTTAGGGATGCAATATACGCCGCCCCGCCCGTAGTTTGTAGCATGGGGTTGAATATTTTTAAAAGGGGGGGGTTGAATATATTTAAAAGTATTGGCCGGAACCCGATCAAAATGGGGTTCAGATGAATCCTATCACCGGCGACCCGATCCCCGTTGTCCGTTTGTTTATAACCCGTCGTAGTGGATTGATGTACCGGATGGAAATTGTAGGGTTGGAAGGTGATGGGTTCCACAGCTGTTCTCCATGCACTCCTTGATTCTGTTACAGAAACCGCTAATCTGTGACAGTTCATTTCCTTATGGCAGGGCTTTTCTGTTTCTCTCCTGGTCTGCAGAGATCGAATATCTACACAGTTTCCCTAAGTACGACATGGTTGGGTTTTGTAGTAGTTCTACAGTAATATTAAGGCGTGGCCCGTACATGACTACATCTCCATCACGTTCCGGGATATCTTTGCTGGGCCTGGGGGGCAGATGATGATCTTGGTGGAGTACCTACTTACTATGAAAAACTGAAAGTGGAGCAGGCTTATCAAGAGATGGTGGAAAGGAGAAGCTCGGAATAAAGAGGGCTGAACGACTGACATTGAGTACAAGGTAAAGCTATCATCTCCATACCCAATTTGAATTCAAGTGCCAAGATAAGTCACTATCATCTCTGTACTGTATTACGGTAGACTGAAGAACAACGAAACAGCAATACGTTAAGCAGGTCGCTTCATGTGATAGGTGGTATCTTACATATCATCTAATCTTCAAGTGTGTTTCAATACTATTATTATACAAGAGGTCATTTTTGAATTATTTGAGTAACAGATCTCATTCACTTTTGTAATATAACCAAAATTAGTTTGAACCATGAATTCTGTGTATTATGCAGGTATAAACAAGGAGCTTCTCCTCAATCAAAGAAACGAATACTCGGTTCAACCTGATCAGTTCTCCCATCTACTTTGCCACCGAATGCCATCACTCACTTCTTGCGTGATATAAATATGACAAAAAGACAGACAGCCTAAAAACCTATCCTTATATCCATACTCGTGACCCAACGCCTATAAATGCACAACAGATACATGTGAGACGTATAAAGGTAAACAACCACTTATGCGTCCCTATCAATAAACCCAATAAGCAATCAACCCGCAAACCCAGTCCAGAATAATCACCTCCCCAAACCCAAAACACCCCCTCCACCACCCCCAACCCCAGCTCCAGCTCCAACGCCATTCTCCATCTCCCTCCTATAAACACCCTCGAAATCCAGCTGTGCAATCATGCCATTAACCCTATCAATTTCGACTCTCACTTCTTCCAAATTTACCTTCAGAGCCTCCACTTCATCGAATTTCCTCCTCTTTCCTGCATCCCTTACCATTCCCTCTACGAAGAACCGCTGTTCTTCAAGAACTATTAATCTTTCTCTTAATTCCTTCTCTTCTTGCTCCATAATGCTTATATCGGAAATTTGAGACGAAGTCTCAGTCGCACTATCATTAAATTTGATGCTAGAAAGTGCTGAGCGACCATTTTGCGGAAGAAGAGATGAGTGGCTGGACGAGGCGGTGGGCATGGCATGTTTAAGAACTTTGGGGAGGGATTTCAAGGGGAGCATGTGAAGGTGTAGGAAATTAGAGGATTGTTGATATATAGCCTTTTGAAGTTTTTGTTGAGTGGGCGAGTCCGTTGGTAAGTCACGTATGCGTTTTGCCGCTTGGTCATACTTACCAAAACTGTCAATTAGACGTTTACGGACTTTGGCTGCTTCCGCAAGTTGAACATGCGACGGTGGCGTTTCTGGATCTTGGAGTGCCACTAGAAGACGTTGGAAATTAGGTAGCAATAGTCGGATACCTTTCTCGAATTGAAGAAGGTTCTCGTATGCACGTTGAGATGGCGGCTTTTGCATGAGTTCCGCAGCAAAATCTTTCTTCGAAAAGACCGTTGTCTTGCAATCACGACACATCCGGATATCGATGCTGACGTTTGCTGTGGATTTCTCTGACTGGACGTCAGTTACTGGTATATGTCAATGAATGACACTTGCTAATTGGAAACGATAGACTTACTGGCAGTGACATTTAAGCCAATTTCCGAAGAACATCCAGTCCTGGGATCTGAACAAACTACACGACCACATAACCTACAATGGTGCCGTCGAAAGGACCATGAGCCAAACTCTTGCTGGCAAAAAGGACATTTCTGAACTTTTGCATCTTCCTCCCATGTTACTACTGATTGTTCTAGTATTTTGCGCTGATTCTTCTGGCCTGCAAGTGACAATATTGTGCCATTGCCTGAAGTATCTTCTAGTGGGTTTGCAAGTAATTGGGTCAATTTCGTGAGACGTTTTTCCAGCCTTGAAATCTCCAAATATGCTTTGTCAACATGTTTCCTTCGAATAGCCATGAAATCATTCGTGTGGTCCCTCAAGTATCCATTACGATCATTGTACCCCTCCCTTGACTTATAGCATGTCTCGCAGACTCTGCACCACATCCCTCGAACCGGCTCATGTTGCGCCGACCGAGAGAGTTTCATTTGGTACATCGTATGATCCTCACAGAATAATCGCCCGCACTTCCTGCAATTCACACTTCCATTGACGGCACCTAATCTTTTCCCGCATATTGGCTCCGTACACATATCATTAAATCCTGATTTCTGCCAGTGTGTTCTCGTGATAACCTCATCAGGATCTAGTCTCGAAGGTTCAGGGGTCGATGCTCGGTTTCCTGGAATCACATTTGGCAATGGACTTAATGCTGTCGGCTCGTCGTTCGATTCGAATACGTCTAAGCCCTTGAGCTTTTGATTTATGACAGCAAGTGGCTGAAACTTTTTCGCTTTCAAAACCTGCTTGTTGAACCAATTCTTCACTTCATCTTGTTCGACTTCGGGGAGTTCTTGGTGGTTATCGTCGAGATGCCTAGTAAATAGTGAGCAGCGTCATTTGATTGTGAATATTGGAAACAAACCGGTTCAATTGAAGTAGTGTCATCTGCAAATAATCAGCGACTTTCTATTAAACCGATGCGGTATTATCATACCATCTCCTCATTACATATCGGGCACAGGAGCTTCGAGCTCGCAGCGGTAGCGCTTGGCCCTCCATTTTCTAAAGAAACCCTCGACCTTAGATCCTGATTGTCATTTGGCAATGGTGATGTCGCTAGAGGGGAGGTAGAATGGCTTGAGCTCAGTGACAAGGTGCTTTCCGAAGGAGATATCAAACTGGAACTCCGTTGATGCGATGGAGGGGCTGGAGGTGCCAAGGATTTTCCACTACCCAAAATCCTTCCACCTCCCAGCTTTCGCCCAGACATGGCCGTAGAATATCAGGATGGTGAGGAGTTATACCTCTGGGTAACTGCAACTTAAGACATTTGTCCCTTTGAGATTTCTCTGTCTTAAGATTCCACGCCGCTTCGGCCCCAACTTGTGATGGTTTCGAATGTATATCCGCCTAGGTAAGCGAGGCAACTTAAGTCAGCTTATCGGTACCAAAGAATTTCTTATCGTAGATGTCACCGCCGTGAGGCTAAGCATCCCCGGCAATACTATAGGAGAGTTTCCTCAAATATCAACAATTAAAATATCGATAAACTATGAGTGAAGAAAAGTTTCCAGAAGTCGAGGGAGGCGGTTCATTGATGCTGGCATGGCAGATTAGGGGGAAAAGGGTGCTTGTTGTAGGAGGCGGAGAGGTACAATCATCCTAACAATTTATTTGCCGCGTTTTCTTTCATAACTAACAAGTACAAAAGGTTGCCGCAGGGCGAATTCTGAATGTCTTAAATGCAGACGCAAAAGTCACAGTCGTATCACCTCGACAAGGTCTGAACCCCGAAGTCGCCTATCGAATTGAGAAGGGACAAGTGGACTATGTTGACAGGAAGTTCGAACCGTCGGACCTTGATAATGTTGATATGGTTCTGACAGCGGTCGACGACCCGGAAGCATCCACACAGATATGGAAACTATGCAAAGAGAGAAAAATAGCTGCGAATATTGCAGATGTGCCACCAGAATGTGACTTTTACTTTGGGAGTGTACACCGAGATGGGCCACTGCAGGTCATGGTTAGCACAAACGGAAAAGGTCCACGACTAGCGAACATTGTGAAGCGTTCGATTGAAGCCAATCTGCCAGATAACATTGGGGAAGCAATAACCAAGGTTGGAAAACTGCGGCAGATGCTGAGGAAAATTGCCCCTGAGCCAGAACAAGGTCCAAAGAGAATGGCATGGTGAGTGATCTTTAACATCAGAGTTAATATCTTGCTCACCTACTATAGGATGATAAAAGTTAGCGATGTTTATAGTCTAGAAGATTTTTGCGAAATGACCGAGAAAGACATGGAAACGTTGCTGAAATTCTATGCACCAAACGAAGTTCCCCGGCTAGGTTGTCTTAGGGCGATGGAAGGAGAATACGACGCCTTTGATGGGTCATTCGGATTCTGTGTTGGATGGGGTTGATATTCCGAATGGACTGTAAATCACGGAGCACGGCGTTGGAGGTGGATATTGGATATCAGATGTTGTACAAAAGAGATCAACTTCACCCTTGGAGTCATACATAGGAGCCTTCAAAATTCTAGATATACGGCCACCACCGAACCGGAAAGACCGACGTCTTAATCATCAGCGCCGTTCTTTGGATACTGGCCCATGAGAAAAGTATGTATCCCATCTCGTTGAAGTCAGGATGATGGTGTTGGCCACTGTTTCATTCCGTTCTGGTGATGATTTTGCTCCTAGCAAGCCTACATCGTTACTCTAGGCAATCCATTTGGATTCTGCCTTCTCCTGCCTAGATCTGACATCGTTTGCAGGGGTCAGACGTACGTCGGCTTGATTAGAAAAATCCTGCATCGTCCTCACTTAATTACTTTATCACAGCTCAAGTGAGCAAAAGCAGGCATAAAGCTACCCACGTGCCTCTGGCACCGCTCCACGCAGAGATATTTCCTCCCGGTGTTAACTGACGCTAGCTCGCATCTTGTTCTTGGAGAACCCCACCCCCCGCGTTTCCCTCGGGAGACTTTACCCGACCTCTACCGGCGTATTTCAATTGGGCTACTTTTCTGCACATCTGCACGTTAGTGACAACTCATTTTCTTGAAGATATCCTAATCGCGAGGGTTGCTGATTGGTTTCGGTGTAGCCCTGAGCCGACGGAAAAACTATTGTAAGCAATAAAACTGAAAGTGGCAACGCGAGAGGCAAGTTCTTGGCCTTATCAGTAATTCTCCATACCCCTCATGAGCAACATACTTGTTGATTGCAGTACTTGTGATTCAGCATGTTCTCCGACTTGGCAAAGTTATCGATATTCTGGTGGAGATTTGAATATATAACTCCATGGTCTTGGTTATAAAACTCTATTTGATGTCCTGACTCTCAGTGTGGTCTCCAAACCTGTTAAACATACGTCGAATCGCAACCTGTTGAAGCTGACACTGAGGCGCTTCCTTCTTTTAGTAGAAGTCTTTACTATCAGTGGATGGTTCTGTCATTGTACGAAATGGTGCGACTTTCTTTATTCGCATGGGCAACTGCGGTAACAGCAACTGCCATTCAGTTGAGGGCCGAAAATGCCTCCATCAAATACTCAACTTTAGTATCGGACTCGTTTATAAAGCGCGGCGTGCCCAAGACTGCCCAATATCCACAGGCAGTCTTATACCGTGGAGTTGAAATGGCATATAATCTCACCGGAAACAAGACCTACATTGATTGGATTGATTCGCAGATGACCGCCATTGTATCAGACAATGGAACGCTCCTTGGGTATCCGTCATATCCTGCCTCGCTTGACGACGTTCGGATTGGAACTATTATTCTCGATACATGGGCTCGAACAAAGATCGCCAAATATAAAGTCGCTGCCGACACCCTTCGCAAACAATTCAACTACAATCCTCGAACAGCATCTGGAGGATTTTGGCATCGTGCACCAACATATCCAAACCAGATGTGGCTAGATGGAATCTTCATGGCCGACGTTTTCTACGCTCAATGGACTTCATATTTCGATGCCGCCAATACTTCTGCCTGGAATGACATTCTCCTTCAATATACATTGATTGAAGAGCATTGCCGCAACCACACCACAAACCTCATCGTTCACGGCTATGACGAGAGCAAAGTTTCTGTATGGGCTGATCCCGTGACCGGCGCATCACCAAATGTCTGGGATCGTGCTCTGGGGTGGTACATGATGGCGCTCGTCGACGTGCTCGACTACTTTCCTAAATCCCACGCAGGTTATGCAAAGCTGTTGAACTGGTTTGTGACTGCATCCGCTGGTGTAACTGCTGCTCACGACTCTACTGGTGGGTGGTGGCTCGTCATGAATACGCCATATCCAGGAAAGCCCAGGAACTATATCGAATCCAGTGGTAGCGCTATGTTTCTGTACGCGATTTTGAAAGGTAAGAGAAAGGGCTATTTAGGGTGCGAATATGTGGCGCCGATGCAAAAGGGATTTGAATATGTTGCCGAGACGTTTGTTGCCTATAATGGGACGAATGGAACGGTCAATTGGGAGGGCACGGTCTTGGTTGGGAGCCTGGGATCGAATGCTACGTTTGAAGTATGCCTTCCGTTTTCCTCCGAATGGATTTACTGATAAAATTTCAAGTACTACACTTCTATCGCGGTTGATGAGAACGACATGAAGGGTGCTGGACCATTCATATATGCTAGTGTCGAGATAGAACAGCTCTCGAAGGGCAAGTGCACGTAGAAAAAGTTGGCTATTCTTCAAAACTAGCCATGTTAGTTCGATGGCCATAGATGAAGTATTATGAGATAATTTAAATGACTTTTGTTTGATTTACCGATGTCATGATAGACAACGTCCCACCTGCCTTGATGTTCTACGGTTCGGCAGACCAGTGGAGCAAGTACATATTCAATCTCATATTTGGCAAGTCACATAGGAAGTGAAAGTAGCAAGTACGTAATGTAATTATATGGTGAGCTCTGTTCTTTTATGATTGCTGTCTGTGTTGCATTCTTGTCCTGCCTTCCTCTGATATTTCAAAAAAAGTGCAGTCTTTGATTTGGGGACGCGACATCTAGGGGTGTGCAAAAGAAATATGGTTCAAACCGTACAACAGTCCACATGACGGATTAGTCGATTGGAAAGAAGATTTCCGGCCCTCGCTCGGCTGCTTTCCTCGACTATGCGATCATGCCTCGCCCGGCTTCCTCCTATATCTTCTGTCACTATGCTACAATGTTTGGTGCCCATGACAAATTTGCCAGATAGATCGGTTCTATCCACCAGTGTGGACGATAATATTAGGATGCTGTATTGAACGTCATTGAGGATAGTGTAAGCATCTGCGTAGGTTCGTCTTCAGCATGGTTTTGAAAAATCCATGATATTGAACTTTTGCAAGGTTCATTTAATTTTGCAGTCGTATCTATGGGATTTCTTACAGGTAAGGTAGTGAAAGATAAGATTTTCCAAGTTTGTATATTCGTAGAGGACGCCGTGGAAACTGTAATTCCAGCCAAACATACCATTGCTATGTTCCCCCTTTTAAAAGGCACCGGTATCAAATATGACCCCCTATTGGCGTTGGAGAGAATGTGCGCCGTGGCCTGAACGCGTCGTTCTCGCTCTATGTCAATCAACCAATTTCTCCGCTCAGACGACAAAGGTATCTCCAACTGCCCGGTGTATCCATTACCAAGAAGTACGATTCATACGATACAATATTTCTTCCTTTTATTACAAATTTATGGTTGTAGAGAAATTCAACCAATCTTTCAAGTATTTGGTATAGCGGTGGTAGCAATGCTGGTCGGTGTAGAGATGAAATGATGCTGATAGCGCCATACTTCGACTTGTCGTTGTGCCTCGAGCAAGCTACATAAGGGCAACCTCACGTGGCCAAGTATTTTATTGATTCTATGGTCAGCGGTATTGAATGAGTAGTCTTGAAGAACCCTCAGGTTCTTCCGTAGATTATATATGCCGGCACTGGTAAAGGTCTCGTCTCCACGGCAGTGACCCTCGTAGAGCCAGCAGGGTGTTATTCTTTAGAAGCATATTTCTACGGTGAGTCATTGCTCTTCCATGAACCCCCGTGACCTCTACCAAGGAGCTTAAGGAGCGAATCGAGAACTCATAACTACTATTCAAGCCGATTGTCTGCTACCTCAACGGCTCCTAGAGTCAAGGTTATGCTCCCTATCCAAGGTCCAGGTTTGTGCTACGAATGCCAAGTGCTTGACGGTTAGAAGTCAATGCTTGATCGGGTACTGTACAAAGGGGAGAGCTCTTCATTATTATAAAATATTCAATCGAATAGTTCATATGAGCAGGGCATAGGTCCATCGTAGATCTGGTCAGGTGTCAACTACAGCTACCTCAAAAGTTACCAAATAACACCAGGAAATATCTTTCTGCTTCCGCAGTCCAGGGTAGTCAGGGGGTAGCTCAGGGACAGAGAAAAGGTAGCGACTCTAAAGCAATAGAAAGTGAATTCTGTAAATTCGGAAGAATTCTTTGGTAATGAACATGCTATCTATACCGCCCTTCCTAGAGATGATGTGATTGAGTAAGATTTACCTTTCTAACCAAGTAACCCCTATCTCGACAGCATTCAGGCGAATCTCGGCACATGACATCGCTGTGGAGCCTTCAGTTCGTTGTCACCCCTTTTCTTGGAAGATCATACCATACAAACACTCTCTTATTCCTGCCCTGCACGATCTCCAAACAAAATTTCTCTCGAAATCCCGACAGAATATATGTGTAAGCTACAGAACCTCCAAGAACTTGCTGCTGCTGTTTCCGACTTATTACGGTAAGCATGTCGTGAGCATTGATCGTCAGGGTCGTGAGTGGGTGGATAGTCGCTGCAGGTAGAATGACCGAGCTTACTGTACCTCTTGGCGCCGCATCCCCCAAACACTTTGGTCTTACAAATATATCCCTTTCCACTCCATTATTTAGTACGTCAAGCTTTCTACATTCGATCCACCAGCGCTTAGCGACGGACAGCCCAGTGGTAGTGCCAAGTAAAAGGAGTACTATGCACGCGCTTCTGAACCTCAATCGAAGCAGAATATATGTCGCGGTGAACCGATAGCAATGAATGGATATTCGAACGGGAAAGGCAAGGAGAAGGGGCGATATCAGCCTGCGAGACGGCGAGGCGAATCAGCGAAATGGACAAATGTAGCAGCGTATGGAGGATTTAGTGCGTTGATGGCTTTTGTGCTGAAATATGCCGTCTCGGGTCGATATTGGAACTTGAACTTTTTTTTGCTGGCGCTACAGGTAAGCTTGCCGAGTTGTTGGATTGCATTCGATGGCCTCGAAGAGAACGTACGACTGACCTGGACATCTAGTCGGGATCTGCGGTGGCAGTATTATGGCTGTTGAAGAGGAATGGGTATTTTAAGGATTTGGCCAAGTTGGACATCGAGAAAGCTGGGTCGTGTATGTTCTTTTTGCGACACTCACCAACCATATTTGTGGATGATAGAACAGAATTCTGACTTGATTTCATACAGGGTTTCCTCTCTCGATCCTACTTCTCGTGTCGAATTATATATCCTACAAGGCGCTCCAATTTCTTTCACTACCAACATACATCCTCCTTTCGACCACGACCATCTTCACCGTTCCGTACGTCGATAGTATATTGTTCGGGACACCTATTCCTTCTTTCGCCCTGCCCTCTTATGTTCTAATTTTTTCTGGCATATGTATATCGGTGGTGACGGAGAATGCACACGCGGAGAAAAGCTATGGAGACAGACGGCTTGAGCAAACGCTTGAACCTCAAGATCCTGTGATGGCATTATTTTTTGGATACATTTTTATGATTTTACATCTGTTGATGTATAGTACATATGAGGCATGGAAGACCAAAGTTGTAAAGAAGCTTCAATTTGGTCAATGGGACGGTGTGTTCTTTCTAACCTTCCCCTGGCCCCGGGCATAGTATTGACGAAATCTAGTATTTATGTACGACCACCTCCTTATGTTCGCACTTGCCTCAGTCATATCCTTCCTCGTCGAGGATTTCTCAGACGAAAACATGAACGATTGTTTTCCTTCTGCGACCCGAAGATCAACCATCCTAGCTATAATGTACACCTGTGTCGGGGGCTTTCCAGTATTGTTCTATTCAGGAAAGATCGTCCGGCAAACGTCACCCGCCTTCCTATCCTTACTGGAGGCGTCGAGTATGATGGGAATAGCCTTATTGGGCATGTACATATTCTCGAATCCAATCAATCTGGAGAGCGTTTCGTCCATTATCATTGGATGCTCTGGTGGTATATTGGGACATTGGCTGGAACACAGACAACAAGAGGCCAAGAGCAAGAAGACACTACCTGTTTGAAAGGCAGTGGTCAACGCATTGTATCAAAACTCGATGGCTGTGTAAATGGGTTAGCATGGCGTTTGATAGGGATTAGCTAGGCATTCGAAGCGTATTTATGAATATATAGTACGAGCATATATTCTTCTGTATAGAGATACTAGAGGGAATAGGTGGCGGTACTCGGGGGACTTTTTTGGGAGATCATCCTCTATTCTGTCATTAGTTCATGGTTCATGGCAAAGTCACAACTTTCAGAAGAACAGAGAAAAGTTGAAAATGCACAAATCATCATTCAACGGGCAGCTTATATAAGCATGAATTTTAGGACAGCATGCGAGCATTCCTTTTCCACGCTTCAATGCATCGTCTTCCTTATCTTTATATAGACGCGTTAATCTTTAACACTCGTTTCTTACCAAGTTCCAGGTTATGAGTACAGCAAGTGCCATGGGGACCTCGAAGGCCTCCAATTCAGAGGCGCGTGGCTCATGGAATGCAATCTAGCAATTTAAGAATGAGGACAATTCTGGCTCTGAAAGCAACTGACAAGCTTCAAAGAAGACATTGGTCTTCTAAGCGTTCGCATTTTTCATCTTGATACTTAAATGAAGAGTTTCATTTGGATTTACTACTCTGGCGATAAGCTTTCTTTAATAAAACCCTGTGTTCATGCCGTTTTGCATGTGATGAACGCAGTGCATACACCAAGCGGCTGTTTGCGCTCTTTATAAGGATGGAAAGGTCTTCGAGTGATGTGTCGGGGTTGTTTTGAGCGTGGAGTAAAGGCTTTATATCAAGTTAACTGAACAGGATTCTACGATCTACATGAGAGGGACTGGAAAGCTTCCAGAGCTATATATTGTGGTAACAGTAATTGACGGCGTTATGTGGCACACTCCCCTTGCATTAGCTGCCGTACTGTCTTACATGCCTGCATGCAATCCGCTTGGCTGCTCTGTGTATAATATCGAAAAAAGTAATTCTGCAGTATTGGAAATACTCTCTTCATTGATCAATCACAGCTCCTGATAAGAGATCTCCCCGTGAGCGGTTTAACGTAAATCAATAAATAGCTATCCTTTGTCCTGGTATACTTTTGAGCGCCTCGGTACGCCTGCTTCTAGAAGATGCCTAATGGATATATTCAGCGGACTATCATATTGTGTCCTCGAGTTAAGATATTCTAGCTTCCAATCCGATGATATACGTACCATTGAAACCGCTTTCTGAGTTCGAAGCCGAGCTGATAACATGGCGGACAACACGACTGCCCCAAATCCAGATGCGCCGGATTGACTGAACAGTGGAGACAACGCCTGGCAGTATGTACACCCGTATTTTTGCAATTCAATTGTGGTTTTTGACCCTCAATAGACTCACAGCCGCATCTCGTAGCCCTGTAAAGCGTCCCTGGCCTTGTCATTCTGTAAGTTCCAATCCTATCCTTATGACCATACCTCCCTTTACCCAGCACTAATACTCAATACCAGCTACGCCGGCATAGCCCGCAGCAAATGGGCCGTTAACAGCGCCTTGATGGCGCTCTACGCGTTTGCCATCATCCCCCTCGTCTGGGTTCTCTGGGCCTACAAACTCGCCTTCAGAGTCTGCATGCTCCCGTTCGTCGGACGCCTCAGTCCCGTCGTCGAAATCTCGCAAGAGCTCCGCCAATCCAATCTTCCTTCTACAGGACTCGCGCAAGCTTTCCCGCTCAGTACTATGATATACTTCCAATTCGCTTTTGCAGCTATCACGATCATCATTATGGCTGGTGCGTTACTCGAACGTATGAATTTTACGGCTTGGACAGTTTTTGTCCCACTTTGAACTACATTCTGTTATATGATAGGGGTGTATAGTATATGGGGAGGTTGGTTTCTTTATAAGCGAGGGGTTATTGATTTCTCGGGTGGTTTTGTTATTCATCTATCATCAGGGATCTCAGGATGGGTTGGTACAATTGTAAGATATTTCACCTTTTCTCACCTAATTTCATGATATCTTCTCCTACCACTCGCTTCCATTTCCCTTCCCATCTCACTCCCTCCAAAAAAAAATTCCTAACACTCCCTCCCAAGTTCCTCGGTCCACGTCACCACTCTGACCGCGGCTCCGCCCGTCCTAATAACATCCTTTCCGCCATCGTCGGCGCCGGCCTCGTCTGGATCGGCTGGAATGGCTTCAACGGCGGCGGACCCTAACCCGCGTCCCCGGATGCCGGCGTCGCCGCCCTCAACACCAGCATCTACACTGCCACCTCCCTCCTCGTCTGGACCCTCTGCGACCGTCTCTACTTCCACAAACCCTCCATCCTCGGCGCTGTCAACAGCATGATCTACGGACTCGCACGTATCACGCCCGCAGCCGGGGTCGTCGCTGGATGGGGCGCCATCGTGATGGGATTCCTGAGCGGGGCCGCACCGTGGATGACCATGAATCTCATGGAGAAAAAAAGTGCGCATGATGAAGAAGGCTGATGATGTGTTAGGCGTGCTGCACACGCATGCGATGGCATCGCTAGTTGGGGGTTTCTGCGTGGGGTTGTTTGCTACAAAGGAGGGGTGCGAAGCGTTTGGGATTACGAATGGCAGAGCCGCGATTGCGGGGAATGGGAGACAAGTGTAGGTGCAGCGAGTGTTGTGTTTCCTCTCCTCTTGTTTCCCGTTCTAAGCTAAATTGAACTAACATAAAAAACGCCGAGAATCGTAGCATCACTCTTTATCATCGGCTGGAACATACTCTGGACATTGTTAATCCCCAGTTTCATCAAATACGTGCTCTGCATCCCGTTGCACATGACAGAGCAGCAGTTAGAGGGCAATGATGATATGGTTCATGGGGAAGTGGCGTATATGCTGGGTCCGTGCGAGGCACATGTGCAGTCAGAGGGGAGGAGTGTTAGTATGGGTGGGAATGAGGATGCGGGCGAGGGTGTTATGGGAAGAGTGATCGAGGAGGAGAAAGATGAAGAGGGTGTAGTGAAAGAGGGAGTGGTGAAGAGAGACGTGAGGAATGGAAGCGCTACCGGTAGTGGGAGTCAAGAGTAGGGGGCGGAAGTTTGATTGAGTGATGAACAAGAGGGGGTTGTTGATGATTGGATGAAAGTTTTTGTTTCGAATCTGATGTTAAGAGACGTGGTTTGAATGGTGACTAGGTGCTCAAGTGTGCTAATTCAATTGGACATTTCATGTTATATTGGAGCAAAGCTAAGGCAGCTAGCTACTTCTTTGTTGATTCCAGTCCACATGTGGGAGCGTGTCTCGACGGGCCTGGGCTGTGGGCAAGTACGTTGGAGTTGCGCCCACTTCTATATGTGTCTATTGTTTCATGCCATCCATCTATCCAAGAACTTCCTTCACACTACTTTAACATCCCCCTTCATCTCCTCACCGCTAACTACCCCACCCTCAGCAACCATCACCTCCCCTGCCGCCTTGTTCCTCTCCTCCCTCAAGCCTTCCACCTCAAAACTCTCCATAGCTCTCAGACCCCATCTCCCCCAAACCGCTTCATCCTCCTTCCACTCCACTCCCGGCGTCGTCAACATCTTCTCCCCCGTAAACACCGCGTTTGCCCCCGCCATAAAACACAACACCTGCTGCTCCTCACTCAAGCCTGTTCTGCCCGCCGCCAACCTAACGATTGTTCTCGGCATTACGATCCTTGCTGCAGCTATCATTCTCAGCATCTTTTCAAACTCAATCTTCTTGTTATCTTGCAAAGGTGTGCCTTTAATCGGCACTAACATATTAACTGGGAAGGATTCTGGATGTGAAGGGAGTGTGGAAACAGTGTGCAAGAGTCCGATGTGATCTTGTTTTTGCTCTCCAAGGCCTAGAATCCCTCCAGTGCAGACTTTAATCCCCGCTTCGCGTACATTGTCAATCGTCTTGAGCCTCTCATCGTAACTCCTCGTTGTGATCACCTTGGGGTAGAACTCCCTCGATGTGTCAACATTATGGTTATATGCAGTGAGTCCAGCAGCTTTCAGTTCTTCAGCCTGCGCGGAATCGATCATACCGAGAGTGACGCATACTTCCATGTTCATGGCGCGAATAGAGGAAATCATCGTTTTAATGTTGGAGAGATTGGTGCGGCGGCCGCGCATATCACGCCAGGCAGCGCCCATGCAGAAGCGCGTAGAGCCGTTCGCTTTGGCGGTGCGGGCTGCGGAGAGGACGGAGTCGACGGTGAGTAATTTGGAGGCTTGAAGCCCGGTTGAGTAGCGGGAGGATTGGGCGCAGCTTCAGGGGGAGGTTAGTCGACGTTAAGCAAAGAAGAATCCTCAGGAGGAAGCAGGGAGGAAGCAGGGAGGAAGCAGAGAGGAAGCAGAGAGGTGAGAGACGCCGTGTTGATGGTAAATGTGAGAAAGGGAGGAGACAACTCACTAAGAACAATCCTCCGAACATCCACCAGTCTTAATATTCAACAGTGTACAAACCTGAATAGCACCAGGGATGTGGAACTTCCTATGAACAGATCCGGCGCCCCAACATAATTCCATTAATGGCATGTCATAGATCTCTTTTATTTCTTCTTTGGTCCAATTTGTGCGTGGTTCAGTTGCTTGTAATGCTTCTTGGAAGACGTTTCTTTTTGCGGGAGCTTCTGTGCTTGAGAGCGGAATGGAGGATACGGTTCCGTATGACCGGACTGCGAATGTTCGTGGGTATGCTGTGAGTCTTGGCTGGAAACGAGCGAGAGCTCGTGGGAGTCGTGCTGCCGTCGCCATGGTAGGATGAAGTGTGGGTGTGAGTCGTTCTGAAAGGGATGTGTAAGGTTGAAAGACAATATCTCAGTAGCAGAGCAGACAATGGGATGGAGCTCCCCTTGAGGCAATCTGAGCCAACTTCCACTGCAGCAAGGAAGAACGAGGTTCCTTGGGCCGAACGCCCTAGGCCCCAGCAAAGAAAGCAGGCTAAATGAGGGGTTTTCAGTATTTGCTGGGTTCGAGACGACTTGCATGATGATCTGGTGGGGCAATCACATTCTCAACAAATTGTCCCTCCACGGATACCCCAGCGTGCCTAGCACGCTGCCCAGCTGCTGTTCGCTTTACTAATCCAAGCCTCTCATTGGCTGCACGGCACGTATAGCAAATGACCCCGCGCATTATTTTCTGGAGCGGGCTGTAAGGTTTGATGCATGCAGGGATACAGAGATTGGAGCTTGGGCCAACAAGGAAGGTGTTGTGGTGGGGTCTGAGGGTCGGAGGGGCGAGACAGGGTGGATGAATGGAATTGAGCAATGAGGAATTTTGCTTGTTGGATTCTTTTACAAACCATATGAGAATGTGCAAGACTGTGAGTTCGTAACGCCTCACCAACTTTCCTGTTCTGTAGTGCGCTGCATTGTGTGAGTTACAAAGTAAATGCGTCGTTCTCAAAGTTTCGCGCGCTTGACTGGTCCCGGAATCATGGGGCGTGCCAAAATACTTGGCTGCTCACCCCGGAGCGCTGGATCACTCCTTTCCCTTTGCCTACTCTGAATAACATGGCTCGATGTAATAGTAGCATCATGTTCTTTCTTTTCCATATCAACAATCCACTCCTGGATAACTCTGACCAACCCTTCAACCTCATATCGTGTATTTCCTGCGTGCAGGCAGACCCTTACTCTCTCCGTTCCCTTTTTCACTGTAGGACTCATGATTCCTCTCACGTTGAATCCTTGGTCTTGGCACTCCTTTGCAAGTTCTTTTGGATATGGCGTTTGAATGCTGAATATAGGTGATGGATCATCTTGGTTGTGATATGTGATATAAGATGATGATGGGAGATTCGCAAGAAGAATGTGGAGGTAGCGCGAGAGGGAATGGAGCTGCTGACAGAGGGATGAGGTGCTCGGGGATGAGAGAACCGAGTAGGATGCCTTTATAAGCAGTAGCGAAGGAGTTGAGAGCGATGTGCTATAGATTAAAGGCCGCGCATAATTGAGCAGGTAGTGACGGACGAGGGGTGTCGTAAGAATAATTGCTTGGAAAATTAGCCCATCTCCTAAGGATTTGAGGAGTGACAAAACTGTGACATCAACTGAGGACTTACCACCGTTGGCAGCCAATGCCTTCCCAAAGGTATGCAGCCTTGCAAAGATCTTTTTCTCCAACCCCAATTCGCATACCAGTCCTCTTCCTTGCTCACCATAAATACCAGTCGAGTGTGCTTCATCCACAATTACATATCCTCGACCACGCCTACCTTCTCCACCTAAACCAAGAACATCTTCTACAACTTCAACGATTGATCTCAATTGACAGGTGTCACCATCCATACTGTATAGACTTTCCACTGCTACAAAGATACTTCCTTTTGTCTTCCCACTAGTTTCCTCCTCCGCTGGTAAGGCTTCCAACACACTTCTCAATGACTCCACATCATTGTGCGTAAATGCAATGCGCTTTCCAGCGCGCGAAGTCCTCATTCCTTCATGTACACTGGCATGAATTTCCTGGTCGAAAACAATGGTGTCTCCAGATTGTGGTACGCAGGAAAAGAAGCCCGAGTTGGCATCGAACCCGCTGTTGAAGAGCAGACCAGCTGGAGCATTATGAAAGCGTGAAATATCGTGTTCGAGCGTTAGAGCAAGAGATGAGTTTCCCGTAAGAAGACGTGAGCCTGTACTGCCTAGAGTTGGTGGAGATGGCTTTGATGTATGTGGGTCGAGGTGCGATTCAAGAAGGGAAAGGTATTGCTTGTGAAGAAGAGGTGATGTACTGAGGGAAAGAAAATCATTGGAAGAGAAATCTACAAGAGTCGAAGAAGAGATATGAGTTGGAAGGGTAAGACTACGCAGCGATGACTTTTGAGCCCGCCGTTGAAGAGCTGAGCTCATCGACTCCTCGAGTGTGGGCATATTTCTCTAGGTGAAGGAACGTGATATCAACACCTTGGTCGATGGATAGAATGAGATGAGATTTCACGCATGTTTACAGCCCAGTGAGCTCGTCATGTGGATGACTCAGAAAACGATGAGATGTTGAAAATCTGCAGTGGAGAAAAAGGGTCGACATGGATAAATCCAAGCATGTGCCATGCGTTTATATATCCATTCAACTAGTCAAGGGGAACAATCTACTGCAAACCAACTCTACTGTATCTGTACCCCTGTCAATTTACCCCACCACTCACCACCCCACCACACACACCTGCAGCTCCACGTGCTCCACTTGCACAGCTTCCCACAAATTTCCCAATCCCGAGGTCATCAGTCGTTCTGCTTCAATTCGACTTATTCAGTCTGTTGTATTATCCTCATCATCCTCGCCCTCATCCTCGCCCTCATCCTCGCCGTCGCCTTCATGTCATCGTACCAAGGATCAAGAACTACCTCCTCGCCCAAAAATGTCCATTGCCTCTCTTCTACATTCAAAGCTACCAGCTTACCATCTAACCGCTTCCAATACTTCACTCGGGAAAACAATCTTCTCAACTTTGTTATGTCGCGCTCTTCTGAAAAAATCACAAATCCCATATTATCTGAAACCCGTTTCCACCGGTCCAATAGATGAAGCCGACCATAGACATATAAAAATATATGCCGAGACGACGGCCAGGAAATGTTTGTTCAGGTACGAAGAGCCTATTAGCCCACATTTAGCTGCCGCAACTGGGGAAGCTGCTGTAAGTTACATGTTTGTAGCATGCCATAAGAAATGGGACCATACACAAGATTGCATTACTGAGTCTTTGAACAGCCGCCTAGTGATCATGAGATCGCATCAGCCATCTCGGCACAGATCAAGGAATGGCACGAAAGCCATGACCAGCGACAGCAGGGCATGATCATAGTCGAAGGTGCTGGAGGTGTACATTCCCCCACTCCGTCTGGAACAAGTCAACTGGATGCACTACGACCGCTTCGTTTGCCTATCTTCTTGGTTGGAGACTCAAATCTAGGCGGGATTTCTGGAACAATAAGTGCATGGGAAAGTGAGTAGCAGCCTCTTGTTGATTAGACATGTTATTGGTGATGCACTTACTCACTATGTATCAGGCTTGCACATCCGTGGCTATGACACCGACTCTATCCTCATTTTCCAAGATGAAAAGTACAGAAACTACACGTACTTAAGAAAATATTTCCACGAAAGAGGTATATCAGTAACCACTGTACCGCGACCACCTACTCCAATTCCAGACCGGAAGGCTGAGTTTGAGTCGATGTCTTCGTACTATTCTAGAATCATTGATTCGGGAGAAATTGTCCAAATGGTCGAGGATTCACAGAAACGAAACCTATTACGCATCGAAAAACTAGAGTCAATGGCCGAGGAAGCTCACAAACTAATTTGGTACCCATTCACACAGATGCAACAACTCTCGCCAAAAAAGATCCTATCCATTGACTCGGCTTACGGTGATCATTACCAAACACTCTCCTCTTCAACCTTATCCGCCGTAGAATCGAGCGAAAAGATTGCATCTCATGGAAGTCTTCTTACCCCAACTTTCGATGCGTCTGCCTCTTGGTGGACACAAGGATTGGGCCACGGTTCGCCAGAACTCTCCCTTGCCGCCGCTTACGCCGCGGGTCGCTACGGCCACACGATCTTCGCATCCACCATTCATTCTCCTGCATTAACCCTCTCATCACACCTCCTGTCTCATTTAAACAATCCCCGCGCATCTCGAGTGTTCTTTTCCGACAATGGAAGCACAGGAATGGAAGTAGGGATCAAAATGGCCCTAACCGCCACCGCCAAGCGCTACGGTATCGAGAGAGACAAGGCAAGAGAGCTTGGTGTGCTAGGGCTGAAGGGGAGCTATCATGGAGATACGATAGGTGCCATGGACATGAGTGAAGAAAGTACATTCAATGAGAAAGTTCACTGGTACAAAGGTAGAGGGTACTGGTTTGACGTACCGAAAGTTCTTTGTAAGAACGGAATTTGGGTTGTTCAATCTGCCACCGAAGACAGGGTGGAAGAGAAGTTTGAAAACCTCAAGGATGTTTTCCATAAGAAAAGAGATGAGAGTGCACTAAAACAAAAATATGAAGAGACAATTCTAGGGAAGTTGGAAGAGTTAAGGTTGCAAGGCATGAGCTTCGGCGCCTTGGTGCTAGAACCCATCATCCTTGGTGCTGGCGGAATGATATTTTGGTTCGTACCTTCTTTCCTTAGTGATACAAAACATTAACTCATAATCAAGCGATCCGCTCTTCCAACGCACCCTCATCAATACTGTTCGCAGTAACCCTCAGCTTTTCGGTGCCGCCACATCGACACCTCCCTCAGACAGCAAGGCCTGGACCGGTCTTCCCATTTTAGCCGATGAAGTTTTCACGGGCCTCTATCGCCTCGGCCACTTCTCATCCTCCTCTCTCATTTATTCCAAACCGGACATTTCAGTACATGCAAAACTTCTCACCGGTGGCCTACTTCCTCTATGCACTACTGTTGCAAGCGAAAGCATTTACGAAGCATTCCTTGGAGACGAGAAGAGCGAGGCGTTGCTCCATGGTCATAGTTATACGGGCCATGCCGTAGGATGTGAAGTAGCTAGGGTGAGCTTGGAAAGTATGGAGAAGATGGTTGAGGACGGAAAATGGAGAGGTTTTGAAGGAGACTGGAATGAAGACGAAACAGAAGTAAAGGAAAAAGAAGTGGGGAATATATGGAGCATTTGGAGTAAAAAATTTATACATCGCATCTCCTCCAAAGAAGAAGTGGAGGGCGTGGTAGCTCTCGGTAGTGTATTGGCTGTGACGTTGAAAGATGCGGATGGTGGAGGATATAAGTCTAGAGCCACGGAGACGGCAAGAGAAAAATTACTAGCCATGAGTGAACAAAGGAAGGGATGGAATATTCACGCGAGGATCCTGGGAAATGTGATCTATGTGATGGGGAGTTTAATAACAGAGAGGGAAAGTGTGGGGATGATTGAGAAGGCGATGGAGGAGGTTCTACAAACTAAATAGAAGATACTTGGAAGGAAAATTAGAAAGAAAAACAGAAAGAAAATTTATTTGGATATTCCTAGATGACCTTTGGACATGTAGAAAAAAGTATCCAAACAAGATTTGAAGACATCCCTAGTCTCAAGCAAGTCATGTGGCTCGTCTAAGCTCAACTTAGTCTAGCACTTGTACTGTACTGCTGTAAAAGTACCGAATTTCGATTCTTCCAACCTCTCTTCATTGTTGGTTCCGAGTCATCGATAATCGAAGACTTCAAAGGTGTCAAATGGGGTATTTTATTGTTTTATCTACTATTTTGCCCTTCTATTGTGGTGGACAATAAACGGATTTCTCTCATTCCGTATCTTCCTCCCCGTTTCATTCTGGCTCTCAATGAACCGTCTTCACGTCACCGGGATTGTTAGCTTTCGAGGAGTACATCATATTTTGCATTACGGTCTATCAAACCTTGGGAGAACCGCACCCCATTCTCGCAAGTCGTAAGACATCGCGACAAGTCGATCTTCGTGTGTTGCCATCACTATCTCCTTGGCCGCCTCTACCACTCTGTTTAGATCTGGATTGTTCTTTTTCGATTCCATTCCGGTTTTTCTTGCCATTATTGCCACATACCCGGAGTGTATTAACCCTAAAGTCTTAATGCCCTGGAAGGCAAGTATGTTGAGTAGTACAATGCTTTGCTCCGTGGACATCCCATCTCTAGCTTTGAGCACCTCAGGAGCTTGGCGGAGGAAACACCTCGCTGGTCAAACAATTAGAAGCGGGGTTTTAAGGCTGAAGTTGAAATTGCTGACCTAGTTTGTAGCTCAGACACAGACAAATGTCAGCATCTGGCCTTCGGGCACTCAGGTGGTGGGAAAAGGCCATAGGATGGCAAATCCACCACCATCGACGTCGATTGATCCAGTGGAAAGTCTTTAACCCTACGGGCGGCGCAAAATCGAATTGTTCGTGGACACTACTAGCAAATAGATCTGCAAAAGTTGCAGCCAGAAGGAGAGAAATGGTTGGGTCCATGTAGAGTTTCGGACCCTCTGGACAACCAGGGAGATCATCTGTGACTCCAAATACCCCAGCAAAGAATTCCCATCTGAATCTCCGCGCTATGGGATCAAAGATTGATGTCCGAAAAACGCACAGATTGCGAATACTCGCCATGGTAAGCTTTATGGCCTTCTTGCACAGTCCGAGTAACCCTTGAATGCCTCCTGCACGGAGCGCCCGATGGAATTCAAGCCTATGTATCGGTGCTACGAAGAAAAGGCATTAGAGAAACGCCTGTAGTGATCGGAGCCCACACCAACGGTAAGCAAACCTTCAACAGCCCATTCACCTAACCGTCGAGCAAGCCAAGCAACGAGAATATACGGCCCCCCATCATAATACCCCAAATCTGACGATTCTAAAAGTTTAAAGAGAACTTCTGATTTCAATTCAAACCCAGTATAGATCCTATTTCTGCACATCTTTTGTCAGCCAGAGGCTTGTACTCGCACGATGCATAGACAATAAATACCACGGGTACTTGCGAACTTACAAGCGTTTGCATGAATATGAGAGTCTCCAGAGGTCTTCTATACATCCCAGATGATCTGGTAGTATAAGAAGAATTTCGGGCGGCAGTTCTAGAAGACTTTGTTTGATAGGACGAGTTTGTCTGGTAAGAGGAGTTTCCTCGGAGGGTAGGTTCTGCTCCGGAAGATACATTCTCTGCACCTCGTTACTTCCCATCTGCCCGTGACTTCTGTACAATTCACAGATCGATATTGATAGGGAATAGTATGATTTCAACACCCACAATCACTACCACCGAGAGACTATATCGACTGTTCCGGTGACTGGCATGGATGCTCGTACTGAAGTGTAGCGTTTCTGGGAGACGGTCCCGATGTGGTATAATACTGATTCCATAAGATAGGATTTGTGTATACTATTGATTTTGTGGAAAAGGAAGTATTCTGCTGGCTCGGTTTACATTAGTAGAGAGATGTGGTTCTCGATCCCAAGCAAGTGCGACCAGGAAACTCGGAGGACTCTGAGGTCAAGTGACCACTATCAATAACTAGTCTTCCTCTTATCGCTTTCCTAGAAAGAAGTTACGATGGAGGGACTTCATTCTCGCATTCATATTCGAGTCTGTGATATAACACACTGGTATTCATGATATCGCCTCTGTCGGGTGGCACGGCTCATTTGGCCATAATATTCCTCGACTAATGGGCGACGTTGCCGGAGACATATACATTCCAATTTTCTGCTATTTTATTCCCTTCGAAATTATCGGAGTCTGCTCTTTGAAGTTGGTTAAAGCCATGCCACTAATGATGGCATCATATCTTGAAGGTGTCGATTATTGTTGGAGCTAGGTAGAAGGAGAGGCAGGAGAGGGAAAAGGTGAACGGGGAGAGAAATGGGAGGGAGGGTGAGACAGCTGCGCTAGAGGTGGAGGCTGAGAAGAAAAATGAGGATTAAAATGAGGATGGGAAGGAAGAGAAAGGAAAAAGGGAGTGGGTGGAAGGAATAGCTGATGATGGGTTGGTGGTGGTAGGGTTGATGGCTGTGGTAAGGCGGGAGATGGGGATAGCGGGGAGGAGAGGGTTTTCTAGTGGAATGGATACTTTCAAAACAACTTGCCACTGGGAGATTTGGTGAAAGCGGGTGGCTTTGTGGTGGGAGTTCGAGTTTGAATTTAAGGGTTTGAGTGGAAGGTTGGGGGTAGATTGGGTCGTAGGATAGGTCTTTTTGGTTTGTTTTTGATATAGATAGAGATGAGTAGTCGATGGCGTGTGGAAACATAGTATAAAGGAATGTTAATCAAGGGGGTTGGAAAGACGCACATTCGTTGTAAATTGAACAATTGATGAGCCGAACAATCCTTTGTTCCTCTTGGAGTGAATCTTTGATCAAAGTTGTTTTGTATGACTCATCGTCGAAGAACAACACAATTTCTCGATATAAAAGAATCCAAATTCTTCCTGGTTTTCCACAATATCCATCCATAGCACCATTTTTCAAAAACAACCAGTTGTATTGTGAAAACAGATAAGTATACACTAAGATGTCGAACCATAGAGAACTATACCCATTCAACCCTGCCGAGCTAACATTTGGGCTTGAGTTCGAGTTCGAAATCATGTTTTATCTTGTGAGTATCAATGACAGTAAAACTTCGGTCGAGGATACCCTCGATTACATTATCAAACTACTTGGCAACAGAGTCCCTAATGCCACTTTTCTTACCCAACAGCAATACAGTGCCGTGCAAAGCCTCGTTGTAGAAGGAGAAGAAGCATCTCCAGACACTGAATGGATACTATTAATGAATAATTCTTTCCCGTTCGGGCAGGGAGAACCAATAAGAAATGGATGTGTTCACATCAGTCTCGAACTGAAGAGTCCTGTCATAAGGTACGAAGATATGACTGGTCAAGTGCTCGCTATCCTTAACTCACTTAACGAACTCGGCGCTAGGTGCAACGAAACACATAGTTTCCGCGTACATGTTGGGCGAGGACTTGCTGGCTTCAATATTGTTCCACTCAGACACCTGATGGCAACTTTGTGGACTTTTGAAGAGCAAATCCTCCCGGCTGTCGACCCCTATTATCGCCCGGACAACAATCGCAGCAAAAGTATCCGAAAGCATTCTCAGTTTGCAAAGAAGGTCGCGGATTACAAATTATCGGATGAGAACATCCTCCGCCGTCTTCTCGGCTTCTCGACCAACAACGAACTTGTTGATGCGTACTCTGGAGACCCAGTAAATGGACCCATGATGTCCTACGAAGTCCGGAATCTCAGGGAGCCGTTCTCAAGTGAAACTTCCAAGAGGACGATTGAGTTTAGACAACATGCGGGAACGACCGACTTCTATACGGTTTTGAGATGGGTCACTTTCATCCAGGATGTTACCGTTTGGGCACACCGCAGGCCGTCTGACTATGTCACCTATTTTCTGAGAAAGTACATTGCCCGAAAACTACACCAGTATGACATTGACGGCCTTTGTACGGAAATAGGAATGGTCGTACCTTCTCGGAAATGAAGTGCCATCTGTAGTTCTCCGCTCATCACTTTTCCACCATCAGTCATGCAGGTGATATGGATAGTGCGTTGATTCTGACAAATATATCCTAGCTGTTTTAATATTTCACGATTTATCAATGAAATATACTTCAAACCAAACCCTCCAAAAGAATGAACCGTGAGCTGTTCCCTGTAGTGACTTAGTCCATTGATATAACAAGAGAAGAATGAAGAAAATCTAAGGTTACGTATTTGTTTTCCTTCTATCTTGTCCGCCTGGCTAAGATTTATCCCCTTTGGATAGCGCGGTCTCGGATGAACAATTGGCATGATATCTCTGTTGCTTCCGGCAGTTGTCCAAACATCATGTCCAGTTGTCGTTGTCGTTGTCGTTGTCGTTGTCGTTGTCGTTGTCGTTGTCGTTGTCGTTGTCGTTGTCGTTGTCGTTGTCGTTGTCATTGTCGTTGTCGTTGTCGTTGTCGTTGTCGTTGTCGTTGTCTGCTTTCTTGGCAGGAAGTGCTTAGTAGCCGGGGAAACAGGTTAATACATATACCCTGGTTATTGTTAAAATTCCACATAATTGTAGAATCTTGACGATATGATTCGACAAAAGCCTCCTTGTTGATAGAATTTACCAGAATAAATTTAACCTTTGTTTCCCCGCAAGTTAATACAAGCGAGCAGATTCCACCGCAACTTCATCCCTTATCCCTTCGTCTCTTCGGCTACTGTAAGACTCACTGTATTGGTATTTCTATCGATACCCGCGATGATTTCCCCCTAGACAAAGGTCAATTCAGGACTTCACTGTCTCCGCTGTCTCCACGAGGTACAGTATGGGGTAAAAGGTAAAACTATAGAAACCCCCGTGTCCCAAATCTTCAGCATTGCCATTACCTCATCAGATAGGAAACTTGGCTAAAGCTACTCTAAATTCTAGGGACGGGAATGTTGCGCCGAGATGCTAGTGATGCGGTTGATGCATGATTTGAAGGACTGATTAGTCTTTTGCGCTTTAGTTGGTTGCAATGTAGGCTACTTAGGCTAGGTAGCACAAACACTGCAGCATGCTGACACGGCATCAGCATCAGCACCCGTGCTCGCACTTATGCCTGTACAAGTATGTGAACTTACTTTTTCTGGCGTAGGATATTGATATGGAATATATTGCCCGAATACTTTCTTCTCCTTTCTTCTTTGCTCTCCTGTTCTCCCTTTCCCTTTCTCCTTTGCATTCTATTCTCTTAGCTTCCTAAAATCTATATCATATCATATACCACACCATGGCGATCACCGTAGAGCCAGAAGGGACTGCATACGATTACATTGTCTGTGGGTAGGCAATCCATAACCCCTCTGAATGATCGATCACCTTTCTCACTTCTACATAATAGGGGCGGTACAGCAGGATCCGTCGTCGCAGCTAGACTAGCTGAAGACCCCAACACCAGCGTTCTAGTCATCGAAGCCGGGCAACATAACTCCCTTCTCGAGAATACTAAAATGGTGGGAGGATGGTAATTCGTCCTTGTTCGTAGAATCACCACTTCTGCTTACATGTGCATGCTCAGGTCTCAGAACTTCGACACAGAAGCAGACTGGAATATCACAACGGAACCAAACCCTGGTGCGAATAATCGACAAGTGAAAGTTAGTAGAGGAAAGTTTCTAGGAGGATCGAGTGGTGTCAATGGTACGCTTTGTATAAGAGGAACGAAACAGGATTACGATGATTGGGATATGCCAGGTTGGAGTGGCGAGGAAGTGTTCGGATATATGAAGAAGGTGAGGAAACTATGTTTGAATGTTTCGAATTATGTTAGATCAACAGTGTAATTCTGTTGCTCGAATTACTCAGAGATCCTACATTGAAATTTCATTAGACTAACATACTGTAGGCAGAAAATTTTCACGGAAAGAAATGGTTCGAAGCAAACGATGAAGTTCATGGCAACGATGGCCCTCTAGATATCGAGCCTCATGATCTGGTAAATACACAATACCCATATTATGGAATGGATATCTAACCACATCAGGCTCCAATCTCAAATATGATCCTGGAGTCAATGGCGGATCAAGGTCTACCACTTCATCCAGACATGTTTTCAACGGGCGAGACACCCAACGGATGCGGACATGCACCAAGAACAGTATACAAAGGAGACAGAACCACTTCAGCGAACTATTTCAAAAACAAGGGATCAAACTTGGCTATCAAGACAGACACAACGGTTGATAAAGTAATACTAGAAGGTCAAGGGTCGGATAAAAAAGCTGTAGCAGTGAAAGTTATCGAAAAGGATGGGACAATAAAGGAAATCAGGGCCAACAAAGAAATCATCATTAGTGGAGGAGCTTACTGCTCGCCTGCCATTCTTATGCGATCAGGTATTGGTGCAAAGTCCGAACTAGAAGAGCACGGAATCGATTGCCAAGTAGACCTCCCGGGTGTAGGAAAAAACTTAATGGATCATCTAGTATGTCCTCTCACACACCCATCCTACACTTCCTAACCAAATCCCAGATTGCCTTCATGTTCTATCTGACCACCAAACCCAACATCACCAACGACTATCTCCTCTACCGTCCCAACGCCCTCGGCGAAGCCTACCGCCAATGGAAAGAAGAAAAGCGCGGCCCCCTCTCCACCTTCCCCTTCGGTGCATTCGCCTTCGCCCGTCTCGACAAACGCCTCGCATCAGACCCAACCTGGAACTCCGCTCCCCGTCTCCCTGGTCGCGATCCCATGGGCCTCACCAGCTCTCAACCCAATATCGAATTCTTCAGCACAGAATGCTACGGCGGACCAAAACAATGCGATCAGCATCCCGACGGCGAAAAAACTCATGCGTTCTCGATCATCGCGGAATTATTCTCACCGAAGAGTAAAGGGACGGTGAAACTGAAGTCCAAGGATCCGAAGGATAATCCGGTGGTGGATCATAATTATTTGAGCGATGAATTGGATGTAGTGGTGCTTAGCGAGGCTTGTAGGTTTGCGAATGAGATTATTATGAAAGGCAAAGGGACGAAAGATATTGTAGAGGGCAGTTGGCCAAAGAATTTGACGCATCATGCGTATACCAGTAGGGAAGAATGGGTGCCATATGTTAAGGAGAACGCTACGACTTGTAAGTTGGTCCCTTCTGCCTTCCCTCTCTTTCCCCACTTGTCTCCCATCTCTATATATCTAACTTCCCATCAGGCTACCACCCAGGCGGCACCTGTAAGATGGGCAAATCCACCGACCCTCTGGCTGTGCTAGACGAAGAGTTGCGCGTAAGAGGTGTAAAGGGTCTTAGAGTAGCGGATACGAGCGTGATGCCGTTGCTTAACCAGGGCCATACGCAGATGCCTGCGTATGCAATTGGAGAGAAGGCGGCAGATTTGATCAAAGGGGTAAAGGAGTTGCAGGGCTGAATATTGGGGGATAAGGTCGGGTGGTGAGGAGGTGAAGGGGAAGTCTGTGATGGATAATGAGAATGGGAGTGAGATTGTTGTTGGGTAGTTGGCTGCCGGGGGCGGGGGTAAATAGGGTGAGAGATTTAGAAGGCATCATTGGCTTACACTCGTTTTCAAGTTACTCAATTTAACATAGTTTGCGATAAGTGTTGGTGGAATTATCGCGCCGGTCACAAGACATAATGGATTGCTTTATATTGCGTTGCATTCATCGCTGTTCTGTTACTCGGTCGTCTTAAATAAGTTAGACTTGAAACCCAGACTTGAATTGACCGTTCATCTGTATTTTTTACTCATCAACGTCTAGACAATCAACTTAGCCTCCCATCATGCGTACCACCCTTCTGACTTCCCATGCTGAATATACTTTCACTCTTATTGCACTTTGCTAAGAGAGGAAATAACAACAAAGGTAGTCGTGGCAGGCATAACAAAATTCAAAACCTAATTGCTGAAACCCAAGGGGTTAGGCAATCCATGGAAAAACCTCTCTGACAGAGTAGGCTGGGTTGCGTATATCTTCGGCATATAAGCGATGTACTGTACTGTATATAACTTCCAAGAAAGGTCCTCAGGAAAAAGAAGAACTTGCGGAAAATAAAGAAGAAAAGAATATTTGGTATATCCCCGCACTCCTCCACCCCTTTAGTTTTAACACCGGATATCCATCTCAGACTCAAACGCCAGAAATCATCCAAACCCCTTACCTTTTTCTTTTCTAGACCTTCCTATACTCTCCCATCCACTCTCCCCTATCCATATCCACACCCCAAAACTCCCATAATCTCCTCCCCCTCCTCCGGCGTAACAACCATCTCCAGCAACTCCAACGCATACCCCGGAACATCCTGATCAATACCCGACTCCAGCACGCCCTCCTCCTCCAAGAAATGCAATCGCGAAAGACACAGTAAATATTTCTGCGACCCACCTCTGATAACGGCAAGTTTTTTATGGATATCGATTTCATTTTCGTGGGTTGTGATGAGTTGGAAGAGGAGGCGGGTGGAGTGGGATATTAGGCGGGCGCTGGTTTGAGTATTAGTATTTGGTCAAGTTGTATATGTGAAGATATCTGCTTTTTATTAAACATACCTGTCTTCGTGACCAGGACGATAGTCATATAGGGTATCGAGTTCATCGCTGATTAAATTCACAATCCGTCCTATAGTGCTAGGATGGGCAGCGAGTGCATTTCCCGCGTACGAGGATCTGGTCATATTCGTCAATAGCAGAATAATCTGCAGCCGTAACTTCAACACCACATCCGCATCGACCTTAACCGTACTCTTCGGCAAGCAAGGAACCTCAAACAATGGATAAGTGAGGCGATCAATAATGTGACCAACGTTTTTCGCTGGCGTCATAACCGCAGTATCGGGGAGAATGACACCGAAGCTATCTCTCAAGATACCTGTCGAAAGGATTTTGATCATCCATTCGAAGTCGGCTACATTTTGGTTAGGACTAAGCATGAGGAGGACGAAATCCCAGCGCATTCGTTTCCAAAATCGGGTGATGTCATGGTCTTCCGGGACGGAACCTAAGGCTGCAAGATGCATGAGTGTGAGACAGGCTGAGACGTTGATGTCTTTGTCAAAGGGTTCGGGTGATTCTCTGTTGAATCGGGGGATGGCGACGAGGTCAGCCGTCTTTTGGGCTACGGGGACAAGTTGATCGATTATGAGGGGGGCGATGGCAAGGGTTTTTAGTTCCAAAGCAAACATGAGGAGGTCTATAATCAAATAAATCGGGGCATACTTGGAATGGTTAGTATGTTATTTAAGTCAGGTGAATGAAATACGCACATATTCATCTTCTAAACATTTTGACCATAGCTGTATTATATACAGACAGAATTCTGCAGGTACTTCCGAAACGGGCTTTTTAGAGCCTATTCTAGGTAGTTCTCCCAGGATGCTGGATGAAAATGATTCCGCAGGATTAGATGGTAGAAAATGTTTGGCGAACGCTTCCATTGTCCTTGGCTGACCAAGTTCGGGACGATGTTGCAGCATTTCAGCGATGAACTAGTTTTGTCAGTATGACACTCAATGCCCAATGACAACCACTACTTACATCAGAACGGTCATCTTGTAACACGAGCTTTTCTAGAATAGTTTCGTCGATGATCGATGCCTTGGGGACCAAGGAAGCCAATATTGGCTCCTCTATGTGGACCATATCTAAAGCACCAGCAGAGGGACTATCATGTACTTTCCGTTTCCGCTTCGCGGCTCGAGATGGTGTGCCAGGTTTTCCTCGAAATTTGGATGGTGATACCTTGCTCGGTGACAATACCTCAATCTCATCATCGTCAAACCCATCTCTGAAAGGCATAGGTGGTTTCTTCTTCGAAGGAGTGTTTGGCGCATCTTTCGTGGCTTGCGCATTGAGTCTCCTAACTCTACTTTCCTCGAATAAATCCTGTTTTGTGAAATCCCTCTCAGTTGCAGCTCTTCTGGCAGCAATTTCTGCCGCTTCCCTTTCCTTCTGGATTTTCGCTAACTGCTCTGCGTGTAGTTTCTCTTTCGCTGCTTGTGCTCGTTGGTGTTCTTTGTTGGATTTCTCTATCTTCCCACGCAGGATCGATATTTCGCCATTTTTCATCAGAGCTTCTTGCTCGAGTGCTCTATTCTTTTGTTGCAACTAAGCCGATCAGCAATTTCTCTAGCATACTGACAACTGAAACATACCTCTTGGACTAGTCTCTGTAACGCTTCTGCATCGCCATCTGCCACAGATTGAGAATGTTGCCGGGAAATGTTCGAGTCTTCACGTAGAATAGGAATGGATTGCGGCAGGTGGTCTGGCTGCCCAGCCAATTGAGCAAAAACGTCATTTCGAGTCCTATTCACAATTCCTGTGTCTCCATACCGTTTTTGGCGGAATTGTTCTCTTTGGGCGACTGGATTGTGGTTGTTTCTATGCGCCGGAGGAACCACAGCAGGCGCACTCCTTGCTTCATCCACCACTACGGTATCATCCAAATCTTCGTCACCGAAATCATCTCCATAATCGGAAGAGGGAGTAGGCTTAAAGTTTGCTTTTTGGGTAAAAACAATGGCATTGTTCTCTAATTCAGTCAAGGCATCCGGTGGTAAGTCGTCGAGAAAATCATCATCAGAGAAATTATTTTCTCCACATTCGTTGGGTGCCATTCCATTGCCGTAGTCATTGAGTGATGTTTGAAGCTAGGCGACTTTGTGGCAATACGAGCGCCGGCATTAAAGTCTCATTTGTTCTGTCAGAATTGTTCTCCTGCGGAAGATGTGCCTGTACTGTATCCCGCCAGCCAGCTGCTTTCTGGGAGGCCGTGGAGGTCCTGCCACCCGACACCGCCTAAAGCACGGAGTTCGGGACAAAAATGATCCGAAATCTCCAATGCAGTGCGGCTGTGCAGAAAACCCGGAGCAGAAATGATTGCCCGGCTGGACCGAAACTGCCCCGGAAAAGTTGAGAGTAGCAATATTATACAATATTATACAATATTATACAATATTATACGAAATATATAAAAGCTTGTTGCTGGTTAGTATGATTTGACATATTCTGCATAATTTGGACATTAAAATTACCAAATTTATAAAACTGTCCTCAACTTATTAAAAAAGAAGAGGAAATATCCTGTTCGCGGTTAACTTTCACAAGCAAACTCTGCGGGTTTCCAGGGATTTTGGGCTGACGTAGGAGCTGGCCCAAACAACTTCGCATCACTGCACAATAATCCGAGCCCATAGCCCACACCCACTTATACCACAATCAACCTCAACCATTTAACAAGTGCGAAAACCGCTTTCCCCTCCCCTCAAAATTTCTGGGCGTAGAATTTCGCATACATTGCTCGGTGCTGTGAACTACGAATCCCAAGCGCAGGAGCTGAGCCAAACATCGCACGCACGCAACCGGCTTTTGCATAAGAAAGCACCACAGTTCAAAGCCAAAGGACAGCTGGAATTTCGGATGAACAGCAACCAGCCCTCTTATACCTTGCCAATATCATAAACAAAACTCTGCAACATGGCAAAGCCGCGCAGAGGAATCAAGTTCAACCACCGAAATGGGCACAGTGATGGTCGGAGGAGCAGTTTCTCAGATATTAGCGAGGCAGCCTCCGAGCCAAGCTCACCCTCAAAATTGGACGGCGCAAATGATGAGAAGCAAGAGGTGAGCTTGGCCAACTGAACTAGAGGATTCCCCTCTCACGAGAATTTATGGCTAATACACAATGCGACAGAAGCAGGATGTGGTGCCCTCAGAGTACGAGAAAAAGAAGCAAACTTTCATTACTCGATCGATATGGACATTTGTGATGATAGGAGGATTCTTCGCGTCTATGTTTATGGGGCATATCTACATCATTGCGATCGTCACCGCGGTACAGGTGATATCGTTCAAGGAAGTTATTGCTATTGCGAACGTGCCGAGTCGAGCTCGACGATTACGGTTTACTAAGGCTCTTAACTGGTATTGGTTGGCGACAACGATGTACTTTTTGTACGGAGAAAGTGTGATATACTACTTCAAGCATATTGTGCTAGTCGACAAGGTTTTATTGCCATTCGCGACACATCATAGATTCATAAGTTTCATGCTTTACGTTATTGGTAAGCAAGGATTGCTATGTTCTCGGGAGTACAAAATTAATAGCTTCTAGGATTTGTCTTCTTCGTTGCTTCCCTACAAGCAGGACATTACAGATTCCAGTTCACTCAATTTGCCTGGACGCACATGGCTTTGTACTTGATTGTCGTTCAAGCACATTTCATCATGAACAATGTCTTTGAAGGCATGATCTGGTTCTTCCTACCTGTCTCGTTGGTTATTTGCAATGACATTTTTGCATATATCTGTGGTATTACATTTGGGCGCACTCAGCTCATTAAGCTCTCCCCCAAAAAGACCGTTGAGGGATTCGTTGGAGCTTGGGTCCTTACTGTTATCTTTGGCGTTGGCATGACCAATGTTTTGATGCGCTACAAATACTTCATCTGCCCTGTCAATGTAAGTCAATCACCTACTGAAAATCACTAAAGTGTAGGTACTAATGACTGATAGGACCTTGGCGCCAATCTCTGGACTGGACTAGAGTGTACCCCAAATCCCGTTTTCAGCCCTCATCATTACCAACTCCCAATCTGGTTCCCCCTACTCAAATCATTCTCAATGGCACCTATGCAAGGCCACATCCTTGTATTTGCGACATTCGCATCACTCATCGCACCCTTCGGTGGTTTCTTCGCTTCCGGACTCAAACGGACCTTCAAGATCAAGGACTTTGGCGACTCCATTCCCGGGCATGGTGGAATGACTGATCGTATGGATTGTCAATTCATTATGGGATTCTTCGCCTACGTATACTATCACAGCTTTATTGCTATCTACAAGGTTTCACTTGGTGGTGTTATCGAAACAGCCATCACTGGTTTAACCCCAGATGAACAAATGGAGCTGGTCAAAGGAATCAGCAAGCATCTTTACAATCAAGGCGTTATTGGAGAGGGGGTAAGGTCTTCTATTCATTCATTGTGCTTTCCGATTACTAACAAACTCTCTAGGTATTAGATTGTCTGAACGTTGTTGTGAACAAGAGATAATGACGAATCGGGCCAGCATCTTTTTTCCGGAGAGCTTTGCATTACTTCACGAATGATGAAAAAGTGTATGGAAATTTTCAAATGTGTATTATATCCCTTTTTCAGTTCTTCGGTCTATATCCTCAGGTTTTTGGATTTTCCCCTCCTACCCTTCTGTGGTGTATACGGACGATCGTTCAGGTTCAGGAGATCGGGAAATGGTGTTTACAATACCATACTGTACTTACCCAGTATTTAATCTTGTTTTCATCAATGGGATGGTTTGGTTGGGGCAGGCAAACTATGATGGGGGAGGGGTTCCTCGTGGTATTGAAAAGTTTGTGACTGCATCCACATTAGTACTTGTAAGTGCGAAGATTGTGATCTGTGGTGATGGTGAGTTTGTTGATTGGTGGCAAAGCGTGAAATCATACTGCATAACAGCTCGTTATGATCTAAATCGACAGAAGGGCTATCTGTCGCGGAGCATATATCATATAGACTTAACCTTGTCGGCACCACCTGGTTTAATAACCATCATATTAAGTCTAGAATGCATATCGACTCGCCAAGTGGCTATCGACTGTTTTGGGGGGTTGTTCACTCGGGCGCTGCAGCATCAGTAGCCGCTTTAACCACCGCTTCGTTAAGGAGTTCGTTGATCCTGTCCACAATATTCTTGAAATTTTCTCGGACGTCGCAAAATCCCGGTAGTCAGAACATAATGCTCTAAGTTGGCCCATTGGCGAACAATCCATCGGTCTCAGCGCATCTTTGCTTGGTGAGGGTGCCGATCGAGTTTTCGCAGTTGCTGTCGCTGAATGCAATGTGTGTGTTGAGCTTTATGCATTACAGTACGCTAGGCTCGAATCCCTGTCTGACGAATAAGATTGCTCAGGGTACGACTTCGAGAGCGGCACAGGCTGACCAGCCGACATGTTGGCATATTATGAAGACAGAGGCAGTAAGACTACAGTAAAAGAAGTTTTCATAAACACCGAATGCTGCAACATAGATATGAGTTTGACTACCGAAATCTGCTGAATACAAATCAAGGGATTTCGCTTCTCTCTTGCTGGCAAGCTCCCGATGTGAGTGGCGGAACTTCACGACACCGTCCTCCTTATCATCCCATTGCAATCTCATCATTTGTCGACATCCTCAGCACGAAACTGCGGTCGCTATGGTGCATCGAGCAGTTGCTAGCTAAGAGAAGGGTTCACGGTCCAATTCCTGCAGACATTGTTTTCGGAGCTAAACCGCCCCACTTAGTGGAGACCTGTCCTCTCCTGACTCTCATAGCTAAGCTTGGCAGAGTCTGCATGAGCTTCGACTATATCGAGAACGACCCCAGATACGTGGAGCAAGATTTGAAAACTTTAACCTTCTCTCAAGACCCTCGTCGACTATACGCTAGTTGGCACGTCTTCGAGAAGAGCCTGGGTGTACGGCGTGCGGGACCTTTCCGTTTCAACATTTGCATAGCCAAAGAAATGGAACCACTCGAGGAATGGGAACCAGATGAAATCGAGGGTCACGTATCAACAAAGCTTGGGATTCACCAGATGGTTAACCAAAACCGCCAGTTTGAAACGGATGATTGGGAGCATGTGATGAAGTTCAGGCCCAAGGGCTTAGGTCCAGATGAATGGGGGTATTCTAAGCGCGGCTACCGGCTCGAGGAAGAAAAGGAGAAATACATGCAGTTGGTAGAAAAGGCTACAACGACGATTGGCATGTGGGTATTTCCTCACGAGGCATTCGAAAAAGGCAATTCTCACATACGGTATGGAAGGCATAAGCAGGTTTTCCAGGCGTCGGAGGCTCCTAGCCTTGAAGTATTTGACATTTAAATCCTTTCTTCCACAGGTGAAACCCTGAGAGGTCTCTGAGAACGACACTCGTTATGTAGTAAGTGGTATAGAGTACAAGGAATAAAGTTGAGAGGTTCTGGTTGTTATGACAATTCAACTTGGCTTCTCATATGGGCATTACCATAATTCTGACGGCATTCTCCACTTCTATGATGCCTTAGTCCGATTATGTACTCAATGATCTTGTTGTAACCTCACTGCTTCTGCACTCGAATTTTATTCTCCTCCTGCTGTATTGCCAGACACCACCTTCAGCTTACCCACTCAATGATACTGTTGTAACTTCAAGCCTTCTGCATGCCAACTTTCTTCTGCTTCCACTATGTCACCCGAAACCAGAATCAGCTTACCAAACCACGCCAAAAAACACCGAAGAAAAGAAAAACTCACATCAAAAGCAAGCTGAACATCCCTAAAGAACGGCTCTCCCAACACCCAAACATCTTCCATTCCGTTCCCATCCGTCCAATCATCAAACACACCCTCCACCACCACACCAACACAAAGTCCACTGCCCCTCTCTGCTCTTCCCAAACTAAGTCTTCCGCCTGGACTAAACGTTCCTTTATCCCTCGCACCTTTCATAACCGCCGTCCTGAAGCTTCCGAACTCGAAGTGTATTTCTGGCTCATTGAAACAAGGGTATGAGTAGAAGTGGGAGTGTGGCGGAGGAAGAGGGCGGGCACCAGATATAGATGCGTAGAGAGTACGGACGGCGGAAGAGGGTCCGATTATGAAGGGGGTGTTGAGCTGAGAAGGAGACAGGAGATGTTAGCTTGGAGTATTTTGGCAGAGTGGTATTGATGAAGCAGGGAGAAGGAAATAAAGGCAAAGAGAAGCAGGTTCAAACGTACGTCTAGTATGGCCTGTTGATCCTGAAGGACTTTGGTACCAGACACATAAATTGATTTCATCAGGATCTGCCACCATCCATCCGCGCCTTGTACTTTCAACCACTCCCATTCATCTCCTTCTACTACTGCTTTGTCCTTCCGCTTCAAGTCATCGTGCCTCCCCAACTTATCTAATTCCTCTTCAATTTCCTCCTCAACCTCTCTAACGGTTCTCCCAGCTGTCCCACCAATGCTCCAGACACCTTCTCTCCCATTAATCAACATAACCGACCACAACCCACCCCACCTCTCATCCAAAACACCGGCTCGTTCCAACCCCTCCATAAACCCACTATTCCGACCACCCACCTGCCTCAAACCCTCTCCCCCCGCAACTCCGACCAACCCCCCACTCCTCCCCAACCCACCAATCCAACTCTTACTTGGTCTACAAAGCGCAAACCCCACCGGAATTCCTCTCTCTCGTCCCTCCACCCCCTCCACCCCCAGCACATCCCACGCCCCCCTACAGCCCCTCAATCCCAACGGCCCCCCCTCCCTAAACGACCCACTCAACCCTTCAAAAAACCAACTCCCCCTCCCACTCCCCGTACTCACAACCACAAAATCCGTGCTCAGAAACGAAAGATCGAGATCGAGCGTTTGCGCCGGCTCGCCGAGTCGGATGCTGGTGAACCAGGTGCCAGGGAGGCCGACTTCGCCGAGGAGAAACGCGCCGGGCTGGAGAGGCGTGGTGCCGGCTATGGAGAGAGTGTATGCGGAGTTTGAGTTGAGGGGAGGAAGGGGGTGGATACGTGGAATGCGTACGACGCGGTTGTGTGAGAAGATGCGCTCGGTGGCGAGGAAGCGGGAGCAGGTTTTGAAGAGGGTTTGCGTTAGGTAGGTGAGGTTGGCGGTATCGGGGGATGGGAAGGATCCGTTGCGGCGGGTGAGGGTGTAGTGGATTGGAGGGATGGTAGAGGTTGTAGGCCAGAGGAGGGAGAGGATGGTTATGGTGGTGATAAGATGGAGATACATTTTGATCGCCTTTAAGAGGGATTGTAGATAGCGCAAGTCTTTTGTGCAGGCTGATTGCTTTTGAGAGCCATTTGGTAAGGAAGGGGGTGAGAGTTTGCAGACTTGGTGAATACTGGATTAGGAAAGAACATAAGAGAATGGCTGAGTTGGTATCTACTGGTTGATCAGGTAGGAAGGGAGTTTTATACTACCCAAACTGATCCACTTGAATATTAGTCACTCGCCATCAAGTGAAGTTAAATGAAGTGCAAGAAATAAATGTCAAGAATAACTATATCCTCAACACGGCGAATATTCTCTGAGGTATTGGCAGCACGCCTATGTAACACCGGAAAATGTCTAGAGGATTAATACCTATCAGCTGTGAAGATCCACACCTGTAGTCATACGCGCATGATCCTGAATGAGGGGAGAATGTACAGATGAAAGACAATATTTAGGGGGTGGACTTTTGGAATTCTAAAACTGCAAGCATGCACTTTTTCCACAGATACATACACCGAGCGCTTCTGTCGATCTATCAGCCAAAAGCTCAAATCATCTACAAATGTATGCAGAATATAATCCACTGTGTTTTCATCCACTTTGTCCCTCCCTCAATCGTCAACCGTCATGAATCATTCATTTTATAATGCTACGGTATCATCTACCGTCTTGGCATACCTCTGCCTCTTCCTCTCAATACTCTCTGAGCGGCTCCTGGAGGCAAACCTCTTTGAGGCGCTTGAGGTTGCGCACTCTCTTCATTCTTGATCGTCTCATCAACACTTAAAATCAAGCAACTGGCTTCAGTAGCGGCTTGAATGGCATTAACCTTCACCAATGCTGGCTCCCATACAAAAGCCTCCATATTATCTCTGATTCCTTCCCCAACGAAATCAACACCGGCCCATACATTTCCTTTCCTGTGCTCAACACGGAGTTTATTCAGAATATCGGTAGCGTCGAAACCGGCGTTGTCGCACAATTGACGAGGGATAACCTCGAGCGCCTTGGCGAATGATTTGATGATGGCTTGTTGTTTGTGAGGAACGTTTTTGTCGGCATAGCGATGGAGATAAGCAGATACTTCCATTTCGCAGGCTCCACCTCCAGCAACGATTGTGTTGTTTTTAATGGCACGCTTGACAATCATGATAGCATCATGCAAAGAGCGTTCGACCTCGGCAATGAATTGCTCGGCTCCTCCACGGAGAACTAACGTGCAAGTCTTGGCTGCAGGGCAATCTTCGAAGAAGTTGAATCGTTCACCACCAATTTGACGCTCTTCGAATTTACCGCATGTTCCTAAGTGCTCAGGGTGGATGTCGGAACAGGTCGATTGTATAGATCCTCCCGTAGCCTGAATAACACGCTCAAGATCGTCTGATGATACACGACCAGCGCAGAAGATATCTCGGTCTGCGAAATATTGTGTAGCAAGATCTCCGATTGGTAACTTGGAGAGAACAACCTTTGCTCCTGTCTTGTATAGAGCCTCCATCTTGTTGTAAATAATTTGCCATTCCGCATCCACGATGGCTTGGTATTCCGAAACCTGTTCCACACGAACTTCCGCATTGTCTTTCTCGGATTTGAGCTCGAGCTCGACGTTTAGGCAAACGATCTTAGGGTTCGTAAATGATTTTGGTTGTTGTTCGAAACCAGCGTAGGAGAAGGTCTTTTTGAATGCCACGCCGTTAACAAATAGAGAGTCTGTGAGCGAACCACCCGGTATTTTTTTGATACCGATGAGTTTCTCGTTCAAGTCCTCTTGGTCTAAAGATAGAACCGCATCGACAACCACTGCGTGATATTAGCATTACCCCTCCATAGGAAAATTGCAAGCCATACTTTTTGTAAAGAAGCCAGTATTTCTCTTGATCAGCTTACTGCTCATGGCTGTTCCGGCTAATTTGCTCAAAGTTTCCCTCTTGTTCCCCTCACTTGTGTTAACAGCGATTTCCTGAATCTTGTTTACAGCCATAGCTGAAGCTCGCCTCAAACCCTTGATGATAGTCTGCGAGCTAACTCCTTGCTCAACATGGTCCTTGACCTCTTTCAAAATCTCTCCTGCAAGCACAACAACAGAAGTTGTTCCGTCTCCCACTTCCGCATCTTGTGATCGAGCAATATCAGTAAGGATTCGTGCGGCTGGGTGTACGATGTCAAGAAGCTGTCCACCAGTCAGCTTTTGCTCAGTTTGATCGTAGCAAATGGGTACAGCAGGCTTGCCTTCATAACAGTTGCACCATCATTGGTAATTGTCTGTCGTCCATTCTCATCAACGAGTAATAAATCCCCACCGTATGGACCTAAAGTACTTCTTATTGTTGCTTGAACTGCTAAACAAGCATTAATATTGCTGATAATCTGGCCCTTTCCTTGAGAAGAATCCGTGCCTATATTTCAATTCTGGATTAGCATATTGCCTAATCGTAGGACACTTTCCAGAACTGACCCTCTTTCAGCACAATAATGGTGGGAGTCTGCCCGCCGAATGACATTTTTGTAGAGCTTGCTGGAAGGGTATAAAACAGAAAATATGTCAGTATCTAGACTACTCGCACTGCTAGATTACTCGAGCGGTGTGGCGGGGTATGGAAGAAATTCTCGGAGCTATCCTGGCTGCCTTCGAATTGATAATTGAAGTTCAACTTTTTTCGCGTTCGCGATTTTATGCCTGTGGATTAAGGCCGCAGCTCTCTTCGTACCACACGTGAGGGGTGTGAAGCCACATTTGCAGCGCCACCCCCGCCGTCGCACAGCTCTGTGACAGTTGGTGCAACTGCCAATGATCCTACTACTAAGTTGAGTGACGAGAGAAACGACCATTTTTGGCAGTTTGGCACATATGAGCGCGGCATGGAGCCTGAAGTCCCCCTGACCATTGAATATTGTTCCAATTGGGCCAAATCTTACTGCATTGTATAGGAGCAATAAACAAATCAATTTTTCTAAGGATGGTCCTCTCATATATATGTCGGTGATGCATACATTTTCAACAGGAGTGTTCATACACGAGATCTGAGAAGTGAGCTCTAATACGAACAGGATAGATAACATTTCAGGAGGTTCAGGAATACAGAGTTATCATGAAATTTAAATGAAATGCAAAAATGATGGCAGAGCTATAGCCAAGCTCGTTTTCAGTTCACAATTCGACAAGGGAAGTGGAAAGTTTTTTTTTTTGATCAGCATATTTTATAGAATCAGATATGTTGCCTTGTGCGCTTCGTGAATTAATATACATCTATGTCCTCCAATCGCTGCCGTCTTCCACTTCAACCATCCCCTCCAAACCCGTTCTCAACATTCTTGTCTATATCACCACCATCCAATCTATTCAATCTTTTCCGTCACATCATATTACCATTATCCTCCCCACAACTTCCTCCTCGTATTTTGCCATTCGTGGAAATCGTTTACAAAACGATGTTGATGAGGGACAAACCCTGTTTGGCGAGGCAAGGGTTGGCAATGTTGAGGACGCCACCGATAGCAGCCTTGACGTTGGCGATGAGATCGGCCTGACCGGCAGTTGCGCAGCTGGTGCAGTCAAGAGCTTCAACGAATACGACAACTTTGGCGAGGATTTTGGCAAGGAGCTCGATGGTAACCTTGATTTGAGCCTGGACATCAACGTCGACGGTGAGCGAAACGCTGACGAGAAGGCTCTCCAAGACTTGGACGAGCTCGACAACGATGAACTCAACATCCTTAACAATGACCCAGACGTTGGCAGCAACAACGACATCAATGCTAAGAACTTCGGGAATGTTGATGGCCACAATGGCATCAACTTCGGCGGTAAGGCAGGTGATGATTTCCTTAATATTAGCGACGACGCTGACAGCAAGAGTGTTTGAGCCACCGACGGTGAGACCGACAGAGGCACCACCGATAGAGGCACCAACAGAGGCAAGGGAGGAACCACCGACAGTGGCCTTGACAGAGGCAACGAGACCGCTGATGATGTTGATTTTAGCCAAGACAGTTGCTCGGGCAGTCTGGACAATATCCAAGATGGATGAAATGCAAACAACATTGGTAGAGGTGGTGCTAGTCTGAATGGCAGTCGAAGTTGACATGGTAGTGGTAGCCATGTTGGTCAAGGTAGAGGTAGAAGTGTAGGCGGTGGTGTAGGTAGTGGCGAAGGTTGAGAAGGTGGTGCTGTAGATGGTGGTGTACACATCACGGCCTGCGAGACCTTTTACAATCTCGGCGTTTTGAAGGGCTTTGTTTGCCCCAACGTTCTGGACTGTGTTGCCGTTGGCACCGTTGCCGTTGGCACTGATGCCTCCAACGTTGCCGATGCTGTTGCCGCCGGCGACGCCGTTGCCGCTGGCGACATTCTGGATGCCTCCAGCGTTGACGTCTCCGAATGCGAAAGCAGTGGAAGTGAAGCTAAGGATAGCGGCGATGGTTGAGTAACGCATTTTGAGAGTTGTTTGAGGGTATCCGAAGACTGAGATTAGAGTATTAAAGTATTAATTTATTAATATAAAGTGATAGACTGCAAAGAGTATGAGACTTTAAAGAGAGTATTGGAATGTGAATGAGATGCGAGCTGATGATGAAAAAAAGGTAGTTGAGGGAGAACAAAGGACGGTATATATAAGAATAGATGACAGCTACAATTCCACACCGACGATCTCTAAACAATAGAGATTGAATAGGAGATGGAACTACGGTTCGTTCATTCAGGAGATTTCGGTGATGCTGCTGTGGATAGCGCAAGATTCGACGACGGGGAATTTTGATTCAGGCTTGGCTACGAACAGCAATAGATCGAACAAAGCGAATACTGATCGTCGACCAGTTCCCCACGCCATGATCTACAGAACATTAGGATGGCGCTAGAAGGTCTGAAATGAGTATGGAAGCAAGCATGGACCAATGCCGATCACAACTACTGCGACCGAGTGAGGCTCGATTCATGGACTGCAGCAAAATTCTCCTAAGTGGGACCATCAAGACCCATAGAGATTCAGTTCAGCAGCTCTTGTTCATTGACGGTGATTCTATCGGGATACCACTATATTTCCCCACCAACCCGCGCAGGTGGTATATTTCCACTTGGAGTGCGCAAGCCACAGACGCTACAAAGCATTTTAAGAGCAGGAAGTGTCGATAGGCCACTGTGTTGCCCAATCCGGATGCAGCTTTATTGCCGAGACCTGTCATTTTGCAGATCATTGACCGAAAGTTCCAAAGATCGCCCGTTGTCAGAAGTCCAATTGACAGAAATAGTCTTGAACTCTGCCTCTGCAATTAAAACCCTTGAGCAAAAGTCCAACGCCAGTTTCGCCGCACCAGAGGGGGTTGAAGTTGTATGTTCTTCTACGCAACTCTCATAGACTCTGATCTGCACCTTGCTCAGAAGGATTCGCTACAGTGCGGTACTCAATGCGAAAGCGATGTGCATTCTCCGTATCGGAGCTCCCAAAAGCGTGCCCACAAACTGTGTCGGTGAATGAATATTGAGTTCAAAGAGATGTGTTGTCGCAAATTCCGGAAGTTCGCGACAAGTCCGCCTTGAGAGCTTGTCGAAAGCGTACTAGCGTCAACACTAGTTCCCGAAAGGAGATACCCCTGACGACCTCAAAGTTTAGAGTCGTAGATTTCCTCTTTCGTTTTCCATTACTCACCGACTACGCAAAAATCACAATGATTTCAATTGGATAGGTTATGAGATCGACACTCCAGCCACAGATTCAGCTGAGGCTAGAGGAGTGCTGCTACACATAGACACCAACTCTAGCCAGGAGACAGGAGTTCATTGCGGCTGAAATTTTGTGCTGTGGTTGGCTGTGTATTCAAACGCGGTGTCGGCATGAGCAAAAGGGAATAAGGCTAGATGTACAAGTGTTTGACATGCGACACTAGACGAATCTAGATTCTCTCTAAGGTCTACTCACTTCACGGCTCGACCTCTACGGTGGCGGGTGCATTGATTCTGACAACGGCTTCACATTCCGAGTCCGAAAAAGACGTCTACTACCTCACAAATGCCAGTATTGGGCTGTTAGCATACAACCCTAATACTATATTGAGAATAAGAATGTGAATACCAGTCCCGGTACTTGCCGTACGGATTTTCAAGTTTTATTACTGTAACTATCAAATATTGGCTGGTCGTGGCAGCGTGGGACGTCAAAGCTCAGAGACTTGCATCTTGTACCGTGGTTGGCTGCGTTTCCAATACGCTATTGGCATGACCAAGAACAATAGGGCTAAGAAAGAGAAGTGTTTAATATCAGATTCAACATACCCAGAAATAAATCCTAAAAAGTCCAGCGGTCATCGACCGAAACGGAAAATCCCTAAGTCTCTACCATACGAAAATCAACACAAAAGAAATCCCCCAAAAATTTCAGCAGCCATTGAACGAAACAAAAGACCCCTATCTCTACCATCTACACCGTCCAGGTAGCTGTTCTCGCAATCAACAATTCATTGCTTCGAATTTCTCTTCATCAGTTGACAACTGGGCGCCTTCTCTTCTCACTCATTCCCTTTCATAGTCCCGTTTCGCTCCCTCTATTTCCCTTTCCTCTTCACTCCTCAATGGTGCCCACCCTTTCAATTGCTATTCCCATTCCCCTTTGCATCCTGAATAATAACATCCGCCGCCTTCTCTGAAATCATATACGTCGGCACCACCACGAAATACCCTGGAATCTTAGGGAAAACCGACGCATCCACCACTCTCAATCCCTTAGTCCCCCTAACCCTAAACTTCGAATCTAACACTGCCATCTTATCATCATCCGCTCCAATTGGAGAGGTGCAACTCGCATGATGTCCCCAGGCCTCGTCCAAAATGAATTCCTTCATCTTCTCCTCCGTGTTGACCGTCGGCCCCGGCCACACCTCTGTGAAGTTGCCCCTCAGCGGAATCAAATCATTCAGCACAGTTCGCGAGAGTTCCATTCCCTCATAAACAGCCTGTAGATCATCCTCCCATCCTGCACTCCCGGTATTAAAGGAATTCATCGTAATAATCGGGGTATCCCGCGGATCGGCTGACTTCAACTTCACTGTACCGGCCCTGTTTCGCGTTTGTGCTTTCAATGTAAGCCAAACCCAATGCAAGGCATCCGCGGCAGTCTGATCCGAGTACCCCGGAAAGTAGCCCCTGAAATTTGCGGGCCCCCCTGAGATGATCAAATCAGCATCTGACGGTGAGGTGCTTGACTTCGTAACTATAGCAGCCACAAGACCGGGTGTGGCGTAAAGTCCAGCATCAGTAGTATTGTGTTCCCATTGATCGAGACACGGATCATCCGGTGTAGTCAAGAATGTGCAGCCATTTGCAGCAGTGAATGGCTCATCGGTCTTGGAGACGGTGGATGTTTCGTAGCGGTCTTGTAAGTTGGTTCCGACGCCTGGAAGGTCAACTATGACGGGGATGTTGAAGGATTCGAGTTCGTCTTTGGGACCGATTCCACTGAGTTTGAGTATCTGAGGAGTGTTGTATGCGCCGCCTGCGATGATTACTTCTTTTCGGGCGTTGACACTTCCAAAGGTTCCAGCGGTGCTGTTACCAGAGCGGGGATCGGCTCGGTAGAGACTTTTACCTTCGAGGAAATCCACGCCGATGGCTCGAGGGATGCTGTCGTTTGAGAAACGGATTTTTGTAACTAGTGTGTTTAACTTGAGTGTCAATGGATATTTCTTCTCACCATTTGGCTTGACTGCGTTGACGGTGTCGACGATGAAGTTTCTCGCTCCGTGTCTTGTTCTCCCGTCAATAGAGTATGGTATTTGATATACCCCAACGGCGCTGTCTCGCCCGGGGGAGTTATTGTTGAGATCACGGTGCAGAACGTCAGAGACTCCAGCGGCCGTAATGTTAGCACCAGAGCCAAGGTTGTCACCGATGGCCGCAGAGCTAGCCATTACCCATGAAACAATGTTCTCATCGTGGGCAATGAGACTGGGGCTGGTGAGATTGATATTGAACCAGCCATCGAAACCATGTCCTTCAGTGTCTTCTGGAAGGTAATCGCATCGCTCCATTTTCTCGAAATATGTTCTCATGTGGTCAGGAGCCCAAGAGTCATCACCAGTGATATCTGCAATATATTGCCAATCGCTTTCAAAAGGATAGATTGAGATCAAGGCATTGTGATTTGAACAACCACCGAGTGTTCCAGCTCGAGGATACCAGATACCCAGTGGTTCGGCATCTGCTGGAGGATTCAAGCCGACATAATATTCTCCATCAGTAGTGAGATAAGTCATCTTCGTATCTCTTGCTTGCTGGGTTTCGTTTGCGTAATGATGCACAAAGAAGTTCCATTGTTGGGGTTCATACTCCGTGGACTTGAACTGCATGATGGGAATCTCTGGAATGAGTTGCTCGCCCTCATCATCTCCAGCATCAATCAAGAGAACATCGAAACCTGCAATAGCAAGACGCGAAGCAAGCGGGCCACCGCCGGGTCCACTACCAACGACAATGTAATCAACTTCGGTTACATTTTGTTCGCTGTTTGAACTACGTGTGTGGCTTTGTGTCCAGTAATGCTTTTGTTTTGAAGTTCTGGCAGCAAAATGATTAGCTCACTGTGAGGTGGTTATATTCATCACAATACTTACAAGGCCAGAACTGAGGTCGAGAATAATGCACAGAGGCCTAGAGCTCGTACAGATGCCATCGTGTAAGAGTTACTGTATGTGACTCCTCGAAGGGATGAGACGACGTGAAAGTGTTCGGTCGATGCAAAATGTCTTAAGAAGGGTTTCTCAGAAGACTCTGGATATCCGTGTGCCCAGGCTCTGCTGAGCTATGTATGAAAGAATGAAGGATTTGATGATGATGAGTTGGGATAGAAGTAGGAGATGAGGCAGCTATTTATCTACACGGCAGCAGACTCAAAAGAAGCTAATTTTGAGGAGAGCGCCATGTCGTTCAGCTACTTGTCTGACCTTGAACGATCATTTCACCTTCTCAAGAGTACCTTACGAGAAGCCTGCACTAATCCTCGACGGTCTCGATTGATAACTTCGACAAAAATAGAATATTACATTAGACAACATTGTGGAAAAGACAGAGAAACCTCAACGTTGCAGTGATAAATTCGACCTGCTGTCGGTGATGCATTAATCCTTGAAGACGAACGTCGTCAAAGCCCGGTAGTCACTGATATGTAGTGACTTGCCTAAACAGGTCTGGCGAGGATATAACAGAGTAGCGCCCGGCTTCGACGATGTGTGAACCTTAGAAACTGAATGAATGGTCATTGGCATGGCTCACCCCTGGACTCATACCCCCATGACTGATATCGTCTATCAAATAGTCCACTCCGCCCGCACAGATCTAGCACTGCATGCATCCACGAAAGCCTTGTTCTAAGATAGCGGGGAAATTCGGAGAACCGTAGGCCCACTGCCCATCACAATGCAGACGCCACAGAAAAGCCTCTCTGAATGGATGCGATCGCGCCCCCGGGCCTTGCCAGGGTTGATTATACGGAGCACATAAGCGTCAGCGCCATCCCGCCGCACGGTGCAGATTTCACGTGGGCTCCAGGCACGTGAGTTCAAATTTCGTACTGTATTAGAACTAACCGTGATTGGAGTAAGCCGTGCACACGTCCAACAGCGATACTTCAGCTACGAGAATCAATGGTAGTCATTTCGGAGCGAAGGTTAAGTGCCACACACATTCTCTCTGACTTGGCACACTGCTACGCTGAATGCAGCAGTTGAAAAATGTTTTCAACCTCTTACCAAAAACAAGTCAGCGAAAGCCTAGAAATTGCTTGCAGCACGAAATTTTGAGTGCTTACAGAACTCGTAGCCTTACAAGTTCGATCTTCGCCCTTGCATCTGTAGCGCGATTCCGGCAGCCGCGCATAAGCTGCCAATCTTCGGTTCTAAGACCGAAAATAGACTGTGTAGCTGCCTAGTACGGGACACAAGGATACATTTACGGATATATTACGGATGCTGGATTGTCTGTCAGTCGGGCCAATAACGCCCCCAGACGACGATAACGACATGACTCGAGATATGCATACTTACGTCTTGTGTGCACGTTCATCTTTTTACGGTTAATACGACCGTCGATATTCTCTTGGCCAGTGATATTGTAGATATCAGATGATACCGGCATACAAAAATTAGAATGCCGCCATAACTCGTTTCAATGATCAACACTCATAGCACAGGCTCTGAATGTCGCATCCGCTGTAGCAACAACGCGATCCTTCAGTCGATGCAATGTTGATTCCGATCCATCTCGATCTCGTCGCCGGGAAAAAGATGGCTCAAAGAATCAAATGACCAGCGCGAGGTAGAGATAACGATGGGTGTGAAGAGGATCCTTGCCGATGCTGAGGACATTTCCAATAGACCAGCAATTGACTTGCCACCCTTGAACCAAGTTTTGAATCCTCCTCGTGCGATTCTCCAATAATACAAACTCCAGAATTCAAGAAGTCCAAGTAGAGACAGAAGATTCCAAAAGTTGCGCAATGCAGACTATTTAAATGACACTGTGCCGTACTGCGCCTCGGAATAATGCAGGATGACTTAGTGCTGACAAAAGCAAAGCGCGTCTTTTTCCGAAATTATCCAAACTTTTAAAAATAAGTACCAGGCATGCTCATACGATCCAAATTATATCGCGCTTTCTGGAACGACTTCTACGTGCGTGCGACCACTAGGAAGCATGCCGAGCTGCCAGAAGCATGCGGATGACTTCACCCTTTGGGAAGGTTACTATGAGCCCGAATGTTGAGCTATCATTCCCAACATCATCGCGATGGCATGTTCCACGGTCAAAGTATACTTGAAGGGAGATATGGGAGGGTATAGAAAGGTTGTTATTCAATTGCGGTGGCATGTTATGATCCTGGATATGTGCATTCTGGTGTCGTGTGATAGCTGTCTGCCATTGAGCTCCTGCAAGTGTACAGAAACATGGCATCTTGGCTCGAAAACGCCATCTCGTTGAAAATGTCAAAATCCAGATATGCTCGTTCTTGCTGTCGCTGGCCCATATCACCGAGCAGTCCGACCATGAGGTGAACCGTAATACCCAAGTAGTATCTTGCTATACGCGTCCTACACATTCCCGCTGCGGCTCGTGTAGGGATTGAATCGGCCGCCGCCACATCGCACGACTGAATAGATGTTCCACGGCAGACTTTGAAGAACAGCAAACGCTCGGCATTGACTGCGGTATTGAAACGCAGTTGCCTAGTCAGGAAGGATCGTACCACCCACCGGCTTGAGGAGAGCATGGCTGAGGGTATCTGGCCGTGCTGGCTTTCAGATTAGCATAACGGAGTTCGGGACCATCTCCCCAGTCAATTGGTCGGACCACAGCGAATCGGAAAGAAAGACTCGGTTCTACTTGCGAATCTCGTGATGGTAATGGGTCAATGAGGATATCTTTGACGAAGACGCGCTTACGGATTTGTTCTTATTCCGCAACCATTAGAACTATCGTTGTTATTGGGGGGAACTATTCTCATCCATCACCCCACGTGCCCCCTCTCGCCCCTCTCTAGGAGAAAATTCGCGCACGGACCACACCGCTAAGTGAACAGGTACAGTATAGTAATATCTCGTACGTACTTCGTATGTACTTCCTTCGTATGTACTTCGTATTATCAGCAGCCAAAATGGCTATCGTGTTTGCATTCGAGGGGCGTTTGTTCAACAGCCGTTCGTTCTCCAGTTTGGCAGTTGATAGACACATAGCATTAAGGTCATATAGGAATGTCGGAAGGCCGGCGCCGGGCACGGTGTATTCATCAGGCCGACGGGAAGAGTTGTCCCGACGCTGTCCACTCGATTACTTAGCAGCAGAGCTAAATGCCTCGGTCCCCAAAAAGAAAAGAACTCATATAAATGCTACGAATGCAAAGACGAGCGCCAATCCTTTAGACAATAGGTTTTACATACAGAATCATGTTATTATCGAATGAGCTTACGCTGCCGTGCGGCTTGCGGCTGCCAAATCGTCTATGCAAGGTAAGCAATGATACACGCCCCAGAATACGCCCCAGAATACATCCTAGAATACATCGCAGATTAAATTTTGAGATTTTAGATGAACGCTGACGTAAGACAGGGAGCAATGGCTGAAGCCATGGCACCCGATCATAAAGTCGATGAGAAGTTTTTGAAGGCTTATGGGCAATGGGCAGACGGCGGGTGGGGCATGGTCATCACAGGTATATACGATCACCACAAAGCCTTTGTGGGTGCACTAACCCATAGACCAGGCTTCCCATCCTGGGAGTCTATCACTTTGAAACGAAATGGATAACAAATATCCAAATTGTGGTCGCCCTGGCATTAGCGCAGCTAGCTTTATCTGCAGCTAATATGAATATATGCTAATTTTGAGACTTATCTTAGGAAACGTCCAAGTTTCTTCAAAGTATTTGGGCAGCCCTGGAGATGTCGCTACGCTGCAGCACACATCCACTTCCCCAAGCGATGCTGACATGGAAATCTGGAAGACGTGGGCTGCCACATGTCAACGGGGAGGGGCGCCCACTGTTGTTCAGCTGTGCCACGCCGGGCGTCAGTCTCCCATTGGCGCTGGAGATCGTGGCTTTTTCGAAAAGACTGTCGCACCATCTGCGGTTCCCATGAACTTCGGCCCTAGCTGGCTCGAACGTGCCGTGGTTGCATTCATCTTCGGCACGCCACGAGAGCTGACGCTTGATGATATAGGTGGAGTCATAGACCAGTTTGTGAATGGCGCCAAACAGTGTTACGAGGCAGGATTCAAGGGCGTTGAGCTGCATGGCGCGTGAGTCTATCCCTGCTCCCTCGTGGTACTTTATTTATTGATCCTTTAACTAGGCATGGGTATCTGCTAGCTCAATTTCTATCACCTCTCTCAAACAAACGAACAGACGAATACGGAGGTACCCCGGCCAAGCGAGCTGCGATCGTAGTGGAGATTATCCATAAGATCCGAGAGCAGACTAGCAAGGAGTTCTGCATAGGCATCAAGATGAACAGTGTGGACGCATCTGGTAATGAATCTCTTGACGACACACTGGAACAAATCCATCTGATTGTCGAAGCTGGTATCGACTTCATCGAAATCTCTGGTGGCAGCTACGAGAACCCTCGGATGATGCAGGAATCAAACGCCACTGACGCAATGCCGAGTACTACTCCGAGTCTCCCGAACAACTCTAGACCCGCAAGCTCGCGAGAGAGTTTCTTTTTGCAATTCGCACAGTCGGTTCGAGAGCGATTCCCCGAGATCGTCTTGATGGTTACGGGCGGTTTTAGGACTCGGACTGGAATGGAGGCAGCATTGCAATCTGGTGCCTGTGATCTCATTGGTATCGCACGACCTGCAGCCGTTCTCCCCAAACTCCCGAACGAGATTATACTCAACACCGAAATTCCCGACGAAAAAGCGACTGTGACCTTGGCTCCCCTTAAGGTGCCGTTCTTGCTCAAACATGCACCAGTGAAGCAAGTCGGTGCTGGCTACCAAAGTCAGTACTATGCGGGTCAGATTCAGAGAATGGCGAAAGGAAGACTACCTATCGACACACGGCTATGAGCTTCACATGTACATTCGTTGAGACTAGTCTGTATCCTTCATATGTACAATTATTCAAACTAGACTATAGACATAATATATACAACATCCTATTCCTCCCCTATCATAAAATGGTATCACGATTCGTCAACATTATCAGCTCTTCATCTCCTTGCTACATCTAGCCCACCATTTCGATCAATTATTTATTCTCCAGGTTATTCTACAAACAGCTTCCTGCGATACTGCTCGTAGTGTTCTTCGAGTAAGCACTCAATGCACTACCACCACACATCAATCCCTTCATGAATGCAGCAGCAACTGTGTTTGCCCCGGCAGGGCTCGTATGGGTGTGATCGTTCGGGTAGTATCCATCGACAACAGAGGCTCCAAGTGTCTTATATATGTTCGCGGTGTATTGACCATGGTCGACGAATGCCGCAAGGCTTCCGAGTGAACTCGCAACAGTCTCTGCGTAGCCGACAAAACGACTAGAGCTATAGCTCCAGGTGCCTGTTTCCCATACGTTATTGGGGGTTGCAGATGCGACAACTACGTGAGCGCCTTTGGCGGTCATCAACTTCCTACACCACAGGGGTCAGTTTATCTTCCATAATCACTTGTGGTGGTTATCAGCTTACCCAGCTTGCAGCAGGTAGAACACATATGTATAGATGGTCTCTCCTGTTGTAGGAGAGATACATGTCTCGGAACCACCACCATAGCAATCGGTCCGTCCATTATCAGTTGTAGTCAAGGAACCGCCATCGTTGTGTCCGAATTCACTAGATAAGCTATGTTAGCAACGAATTTAACTCGGGATGAGCCAAACAATTTACAAGAGAACATAATCCCCAGCAACGACTTTATCAGCGATAGCCTTGAATCTTCCCTCGTTGTAGTACGATCGCGCGGATCGTCCGGCAATGGCGTTATTCACAACGTTGATACCCTTGAAGCTGTACTTGAGATATTCGCCGAACCCTACGACGTCTTCAGTCAGCCATATAACTCTCTCTCGTGTTCCCAAGATAAGTTCTTCCTCTCACCTTGTGTTCCCGACCCTCCACCACCAGGCGCCATCGTCGAATCGCCTGCCAAATACAACGTCGGCACAGCGAAGACATTTGCCACGAGGGCAGAGAGTGAAAAAATCGCCGAGGACTTCATTTTTTGCTTGCTTCTTTTATTTGATTTTCGTAGGTTGTCAAGAATACAATACAGAAATCAAGACATGTTTCAACAAACCGACCAACCCATCCTTATATACATCCCCCCCTTTTCCTAGTATACCCCATACTATACAAACATGTCGTGGAACATATCATACCGAATTGGCAAAACTCGGTGCCAAGGATAGCCCTTGAATCTTCATTTCTCCTTCTTTTCGGATAAACGCTCGTCTAGCGCCTTCCTCCCCACCTTATGGCGCCAGTGTACTGCGATATGGTACAACCCGCTTACTATTCTTTCTCCTTCATTTATGTATTCGACACTTCATCTACGCGTCACTTGTAAGCGTGCAGTACACCAGACAAAAGAAGAGAATTTGTCCATCAAGATTGAAATTTCCTCACCTCCAAACATCAAAACTCACCGCTCGCAAGCACACACGCAGAACCCAAAATGACAATCAATACTAATACGGTACATGCATGCATTGTCCGCGATGCAGTTATGCATAAGTTTAATAGATTGCACCCCGCATTTTCACAGTTCTTCGGTATGCCCCTGGTTTGGAGACCAGATCCACCAATGAGATGCGCGGGCACTGCAATTTTGCGCGCTCTTGGCGTTGCGTCACGAGATGAGCTGGAATGGCTAAATTGTGCTTTTGTTCCGACGGAGGAAGGTTGGGGGGAAATTCGGGGCAGTTGGGTGCGGACAAGACAGGGCGAGGTATGATGGGCTGGAAAATAAAACCGGGACATTCGAAGTCGGAGCTTTTTCCGAGCGAAGTAGTGCCTGTTACACGAGATCGTCGCCCGATGCTATTTGTGCGGTTGGATTGATGGATGAAAGGACTGGGTGTTCAGGGACAGCTGTCAAGTGCCAATGTCCAAGACGAGCCAAGACCGGTGCGGGTATATCCGCATTCATATGGAAGCATGGACTGGCTCAATCGCCATGACTTTTTCTTGAGAGCATGGTTGTGGAGATCCCGAGGCTGGGCGGTATGGGTAACAGATTTTCCGGTTCTGCTGTTTCTTCTACGCCCTTTTGTTTGTTTCGTGGCCTCGTGCTCATGTGGTTGTTGATTGTCGCCTTTCTTATCCAGATATCCTTTCAAAGCTTGATGACTGTCTATTTTGCATTTTTGGAATATTTCGCCACTACTTCGGACTGTGAAGTATCAGTCATGTTCTTTCTTGGAGAGTCAGGATCACCCGGCGTTGTCTCTGAACCATCTGAGTTGACTCGCCCTATGATGATCGTTAGGGATTTAATGCGAGTATCGAGTGATAATTATCAGCAACGGGATAGTCCTCAGTGAACGGAAATTGTGCCACATATCACAAGTATATTGAGTAGATGCTCGCTATCCGTCTAAAAATGAGAGGAGAAAGCTCGACGTTGTACCTTCATTGTGATAGCATATTCGGTCCTACACAGTTTCTCACGCTCAGTTTAAGAAAGATGCAAGAAATTTGGTACTCGCAAATGAGAAAACTAATTCGATCTCGAAGACAGGTACACAAGTACTCAATATATCTAAAAACTTTTGGATTACTCAAACATTATACTCCAAAACACACACAACCACCCATATAGGCAGAACTCTCCAAAACGAAACCGCAAAACCCGAAACGCCCCGCTCCATCATAGATTAGTATATCCTCCTCTCCATCCAATGATTTCAAGATCCGGATTCAATTAATTAAGAATTGACTTGGGTTGTTAAAAAAAGCAAAGCGCTAAATAAGCAAAATATCGTGTTATGTCCTGCACGATGCATGTTGTTTCCAGATCGGTGGCAGGTATGTCGAGATAGTGATGATTAGAAGGGATCGTGGAGTGTGTTTAGAGATCAGAGAAATTAATTGCATAACTTTGGATACATAAAGTAGTTGTAGGTCATCGATGTGTGCCCCGCTGACCGTATGCCTACAGAGCGAGTGGCAGTAGCCATTGTACGCTGAAGTCTCAGCAGGCCCAATCAGGTAGCCGTCGTCGGTCCCGATAGTGTGATTTCTTTCTTCCCCAGCCCATTCTCTTTATAGAATTCACGATTCTATCTCTGTGCCTAGCTTTACTAGCTTTTTTGGATTGCGTCGGACTTTTAGCCAATCCCACTTCATCACGATAATCGTTCTTGAACCAATTCTTCACATCATTGTAAGGCGCGCCTTTAGAAAGGATATTTTTACGCTTCAATAATTCGAGAAACTGCAAGTGCATCTCTTGGGTCTGTGAATTAAGAATGTCAGTATATTGTGAGGAGGCATGTTTATGGTTATCATACTGTCTTGGGTTTTCTGCAGCCTTTCAGCCTTCCATTGCCGTGCCAGAGATCTTGCAGTCGTTTGATAGTACTTATTAGTTTCCCACGCTTCTCCTCGTGGATATTGAAATAAAAGTGAATTTCTTCTTTCATCGGTCTATCTTTCTCATCCAAAACCAACATCTCAACCTTTATCGGTTGCTCGGATGAACGTGATTTGACGAAAGAGATACGCCAGGCTTAAGGGTCATTCAAGGTAGACGGAATGTAATAATAGAGGTACTTCACACCCGCCAACGATGTATGCCGTGTGTAGCGATAAACAGGCCATGTAGCGTCCAGCGATGTCGAAGTAGACGAAGTCGTACTTTTGGTAGAAGCTGGCATAGCTGCAACTGTTAATCACTCAAGGGGACTGGCTCACAAAGAAATGATAATGAATATGCCTACTATGCATCATTGTAACCTTTCACGAAATACGGGCCCATATATACTCAGCGACCGTATGTTGGTGACTGGGATACTTATCTCCAGGAACTCAGATTTTCACCTCTCTATACGCTGACCGTCCGTTCCACCGGCAAGTATCTGTCGTGAAGCCCTACAGGCTAAAAGCTGGGGGAGCAAAATTTTGCGTGGTCACTTTCACGCACCGCTTTGTGGCACTGCGTTGGTACCAAAGATCGAAAACGCTTCAGGGCCGCCGTGGAGGCTGGGTCTGCGTTCGCTCGACCCTTCGCTAACGAATGCGAGAGAAGTCCGGGGTGATGGACTTCGACTCAAGGTATTAATAAAATATTAGCTAAGTACTTCGTATATAAACGATGCTTCAATTTCCTGCCGAGATGCTGATGAGAAGATTCTAAGAAAGGGGTCATGGATCCATAGAAGTAAAATTTGGGGTACAGCATAGTCCAGGTCAAGTTTCCCAGCGCTTCTAGCCATGCTTGATTGCCTTAGACCGGCGCCCCCTTTATTGGATTTGGTATTCGATTAGCCTCCGTGTTCTCAGATGTTTATAAAGAGATGGATAAGGGACCGGTTCGGGGACCACTACCAACCTGTGTAACCCGGCGCTTCATCCACGTTTGGCGCGCTCGTACTGTGGAATTGTTCTAGATTTTGGTTCGAATTAGTCATTTCACATGTCAGAGCTGCTTGATGAGGATATATATGTCTATGACGAGACGAGAAGCGGGTCTGGATGTATTCATTCACTCTCAATCCCTGTTCTCGTTGTCGACTTGAGACTTCAGGAGCAGTCCCGACGGATACGTTAAGAATTGGACTCAATTATCTGTATCAAAATCGGCGCTAGTCTATTGCCAGTCGGTGGTGACTTCATAGCAGCTTGCCTCATTACTCGTAACTAAGATGATATTCAATGGAAATCACGTGCCAACTAACCAACCAACTCTCAGCTATAGTATGTAACAGATTCATGCCATTAACTAGTAACTACATAGATATCTCCTCAACTTTCAGACACAATTCTTCGCAAAAAGACGTTCTCTTTCCCCGACAAATTGAAAAAAAATCCACCTCAAACACATATCACGTGCCATTACCAGTAACCCCGGCCACCAACCAACCAACCAACTTCACATCGGCCGAACTCTCGGCTCGCATTCACCCGCTTTAGACACATGGGCGTCATCCAAAACTAACCCCAGAAATTACATAAACTCTGAGCTACGTACTATTCGAATATTGTGTCGCACGAATCCGGGGGCAGGGCAGGCCAGATCGTGATATTGTGCATCAGCCAGCCTTGTGGAGCTTATGCCGGAGTAGGTAGGGAAAACTATTGCATGGAGAATGATGAAACTAAGGAGGATGAGTTGTGGCGCGGGGAGATAGGCTTGTAGGAAAGAGGTCTATGTATAGACGGGTTATTCGGTGCTGCGGTGGTGCGCAAGTGCCGTTCGCAGAAGGGATAAATAAGTATATGATATTGCAGTGTTGGTGTGTCTCAAGAACACTCCACTTCACAACAGTTACTTATTCAAAGTCTCACGGCATGTATCTCTCGCAGATCGATGGGAGAGGTTTCATGGTAAAATTCGCCCAGTAAGAAAGCCCTTTCAAATATATTGCTCCAGATATCGCCTAATACTACTGTACATGCAGGCACCCAACTCCTTCATTTTGTCCATGCAGACCGACGAAGAGCGAGCAAAGAGAACAAGAGACTGAGACAGGTGAAGTCAAAGTATTCAGCAGCCTAAAAAAACAAAAATCAAGAAGAGCTCCTAAGAAACGAGCGGAATTGCTGAATCAATTGATCAATCAGAGACCGGAATCGTCCTTGAGATAAACAGCGTGCGATGGATAGTACTCTTTCCATTTTTGACATGTGTTTGTTAATGCGGGCGAGATAGGGTTGACGGTGTTAATCTTCTCCTTCGTTTCGAGGAACTGTACGGCGAGACCTTCACTCACGTGCCATGCCTAATTTTTGTGTTAGTATGTGAGGATAAGAAAGGTGTACAAGCAAGAGGAACTTACGATGTGGCAATGCATCAGCCAAGCACCCGGATTATCAGTCTGGAAAGCCAACGCGAGCCATCCACCAGCCGGCAACATAGCGACATCTCTTCTAGCCGGGTTATCATAATCCAAACCAGGTGCATCTCTCGTTTGATTGAACTGTCCAGTTCCTGTGCCGAGAATGTAGAAATCATGGCCGTGCAAATGGATTGGATGAGGAACGTCGATGGAGACGGGTTGGCCATTGACGGAGCCGGGCACTTCCTGAATGATCCAGTAGTACCATTGACCGGCGTTGGGTAACTCGATCAGATTCTCGCTTCGAGGCCAGGAGTTGTTGCCTTCGAGGACGTATTGAAGGATGGGTTTCTCCCATTGAACGTCAATGGCTGTGAGATTGATACCCCATGTGACGATGGGTCCAGAAGTAGAAACACCGATGTTGATGGCGACGTCGAGGATATCCACGTTACCTGAGAGAGGCCCGCTTGGTACAAAAGAGTCCCAGAACGGGATAAGTCCAGTTTCGTCTGTGCAGCGCTGAGTGTACGGGGTGGCGGTTGACGATGGGGTAGTACTGGCGGCACCACTGTAAGTGAAGATACTCTTGATGTTACCATTGTTGTTATTTGCACCACAGCCTGATTGGACTTCGGCTCTGAACCAATAGCTTCCGACAGTCTGGTTGGCGGTGAAAACAACATCGTATCTTTGGCCGATACCAAGGAAGATCCAGTTGGCTTGGTATGGCTTGATAGGAACAAAATCAGAAGTGATCACAGTGAATGGATGGTTATCAAGCGAGACCATGAAGTGGTTGTCAACCGAAGTATTGATGATTCGGAGACGGTACTTCTTGCCCCGAGTGATGGTGTTGGTAGTATATTTTCCACCGCTGCCGGATGGGCTGACCATGCTACCGTTAATTAGGCCATTGTCACCGGGTGGCGGGCCAGCTGCAGAGGCGCCAATGACACTTTCCAGCTGGAATGTGGTCTTGTAATACCAATCGTTGATTGTGTAGCTTCCGAGGTCGATGTCGTAATTGGAGGTTGCTGGGCCGTTAATGATGAGAGCCCCGAATACACCATCACCATACTGTCCTGAGAAATGGCTGTGATACCAGGTCGTGCCGAACTGGGTAGCTTGGAAAAGATAAGTCTTGGTGTCGTTAGGAGCAAGTGGACATTCCGTAATTCCAGGAACGCCGTCTTCTGTGTTCGTGTTGAGCTGACGAATACCGTGCCAATGGATACCGGTACCGTTGTGCTGCAAAGAGTTCTTCACGGTAACTTGGATCATATCACCCCACTAGTGAAAGTTAATATGAATACACTAGACAGACAGCGGGAGTGGCAAAGCACAGCAATCACGTGGGTCAGATGGAAGGAATGAAGATATACTTACATCGGCATAGAGAGTTGGTCCAGGGTACTGGCCATTGATAGCCATAACCAGACGACTGAATCCATCTGGTGCCAAAGTAGTGTTTGTGATTTCCAGGTTGTATTTACGGGTGACCCCAGTGTTGGGGTGCTTGGTATCAAAGTCAGTGGCGATACTGAAGCCATTGCCCCAACAAGATCTAGTGAAAGGCGAGTTGGTACAAGCGGGGTCTGCGACTAAGCTCGAGATGGCTGAGGTCGAGCTTGAGCTTGAGCTGACTGTGGATGGTGGGACTGAGGAACTGGAAGATTTTGTAGTCGTTCCAGAGTTGGCGGACGAGGAGGCTGAAGAAGCTTTTGTCGAGGTGCTACTCGTCTTTGTTGTGGAGGTCGATGTCTTGCTTGTTGATGGATTGGTACTGGAAGTCGCTCTTTGGCGGACTACTAAGTCGCCATCACGCTCTTGAACCGGAATGATGGATCCGAAAACGAGTGGACTTAAAACAGAAAGAAGGAAAAGATTGGAGAACTTCATGATGAGCAAGTTCGAGCAAAAAACGATGGCAAAGAGAAGTGTGGAGGTGCTCTGAGTAGAGAGTAAGATCAGGCACTGTGCAATGGGATACGTCGAAATTTATCTTCTCAAAATCTCTTACTGAAGTCTCAAAAGTGAAGTATTGTCTCACGCCTAGACCTTTCTGATTTGCACGCGATTTGCCGTCTTCTCACACGAGGTGAGGCTCGTCTGAGTAAGGTTGAGCTATTCCAGTGAAGCATGATGCACTATCGGGCGGCCTCGAACAGACAGCTCGGTGGCTTACAGACCAACGTCTCGGCGAGTGACTAACCCATAACTGCTGTCAAAATGATCAGCAGCTGAAAGCAACCGAAGTCCGAAGCTTGGAGTATTGAAATCAATTAGGTTCACGAGCTGTGGGCCAGATGGAGGATGCAGGGAATTTCAGGATACTCTAAGTAAGAATGACAGGTGAGCCGCAGGGGATTGTCGATGTTGAGTTCTAGAAGTCAGGCACGGTGGAGGCACCAAGTTCGAGTAATGCATATCTAGCCTGCCCGTCAGCCCTCGGACAATACTGAAGCTACAGTACCTGTAGTGAGTCGCTTCCATGGCATGCCAAGATTGGTCCGAGTATCTGTTTTCCGAGCGCAAGGCGTTTTTGTTTTCGGGAAAGTGTGATAACAATAGAAACAGTGTAGTAGTAGAAGTATTGGCCTACGTATACTTTTCAGGTACTGGTGCGGTAACATACCAGTGTGATCTTATGCCGACGCGGGAAAGGTGGCAGAGCTTGTAAGAGTTTGTGATAGAATGCTGCGAAGGCTGAGATCCTTCCTTATGGATGGTAGCATTTTCACAGGCTTCCAGGTATCCCGATGCTAACGTCGTACGACATTTCGATCGGTCGTTCTTGTGGAAGATCTTTGCGAATAGGCTGCAGGTTCTTGCAGATATTGCAAGGTGTAGGTCCATTGCAGGTACATTTTAGGTGTAGGGGCAGATGTATAGCTAGGGACAAGGTAGCTGTTCACAAGGCGTGATGTACGGAAGGAGACAAGAGAGACCGCATTACCCGCTCCAACCCGGAAGGCCCTCCAACCCGGAAGGCCATCGCATGCACTGCAGCTCAGATCAAGAGCTGACTCAGGTTTGCAAGGATGAAGTCGACATGTGTTGTACTACCAAGCTCTCCCATGTGGTAATTGTGCTTGCGCTAGTTGCTAAAAATTACCAATTCAGGCATTGTTTACAAGCATTAGCGACAGGCATTAGCGACAGGCATTAGCGACAGGCATTAGCGACAGGCATTAGCGACAGGCATTAGCGACAGGCATTAGCGACAGGCATTATAGCGATTCCAGCAGTCTGGGCGCTTGAGACTAAGCCTAAAAGAAAACGAGCCAATGCTAAGCCAACCCTCCCGGAACTAACCGGCGTTTGTTTAGGAAACCTCGAAAATCTTGGAATAACTTCGTATTCTTCCCAAAATCTTACGGCGGAGAGAATAGGGAAAGCCACGGCCAGCGGTTCGTCTAACCTATTGGCTTAGCATTGATATTTGAGCATCATGTTGCTTCAGGCTTCCACTGCTTCTCCGCTGCCCGTCCAGTGACGCTATTCCACGTGCCCGATCCTTGGTCGATCTCTCAGCCCAGGCTTGTCTTCTCTTCCCGCTGGGCCCGCTAACTTCAACACTGCAAGCTACACGCTACAACTCGCCCTCGCCTTGATCGAATTCTCATTACTCCGAGCCCTCAAGAGACCAAGCAGTCGGATTTAGAAGCCACTTGGTGCGCGATACTTTATAGGAAACAAAGTTTCGGTTCAGCGGCGTTGACCATTAGACAATCGCAAACCGCAAATCGCAAATCACTCCTTCTTTAAAGCTAGCGAGGCTCAAAATCCTCTGAAAAGGTATCGAACCCCGTGTCGCACTACATTGAATTCCTTAAAGCCGTTCACCGGAGAATTCGCTTACCAGGTCTGTTCTGAGATGAACAGACGTCAAAGATACTCGAGCATGCATGTATAAACATTCCGCAATACCCACACCGCTGCAAGGGCGATCATGTGGCGCGGGTTTTGCGTTTATCTAATGATTCTCAGAGGTACCTAGCAATGCAAGTGTAGTAGTAGCATGGAAGTTTCCTTTGTGACCGAGCAAGTCAGCGCTGCACACCTGCACATACCTTCATTCCTTCGTATTCATCCTTCCTTATGCTCAACACCTCCGCTCGACTCTGCCAAACGTCACCCCACTTGACAAATTTATAAATGTGACTCCGCCGAGGGTGGACAAGGTCCAGCCTAATCAAGCATCCTGCTTGCATACGAAGTGCGTTTTGTTTGCCAAGCGATACGAAAAACTCTGTGAGCTGGCCGAACATGCCACGCTAGCGTTTACCGAGTAGCTGGAGGATATTACTTGTTTGGGTTCTCTATCATGACTCATCTGATATCGAGAGTAGTAGCCAGAGCGGCCAATAGTCTAATGTTTCTGTACAAAGCCTGACGCCAATATTGCGAGATACCACGATGCTTTCCGCGCAGCTGTGGCGTGTTCTTTTTTTATACGGTCTCGGCGATATCAGCCCGGGTTGTCGAGGCCCAGCTCACAAGACAGTGAAGTGATTTGAAGATGCTATATTGACCTCGCCAACCCTGCTGTGAACTGATTTCAAACAGCAATCTTGTTGATCACTTTCATTCGTGCTTCATTCATCATGTTGTCTTCCTTCGTTACACTATCTTCCACTCTCGTTGCGTTAGCTACTTTACTGCCTTATGCTAGAGCAGACTGTGCAGCATATGGTATTGACTTTCAAAATGGACAAAGCTATTTCATCAACAGCGCAGATACATCTAACTTCACCACCGTAACTCAATTTACAGGTTGCACCGGTGTTGCCAATGTCATTCTTGTTGCCCCCAATGAAGATTCATGGTTATGCTCTGACATTTCTACAACACCTGATGGAGCGAACCAACTTTCAACATGGTAGGCTACCTACTTTGTTAGCATTTCAAACTCAGGAATTCTGACTAACTTCAATCAGCCCTATCCTCAAGAGCCAGATGTATAGTGGTACATGGACCATTATCACGTTGGATAACAATGGCAATAATCCATCCTTTGCTGCTCAAAGAACATTCCAGATCACTGTCGGCATTCAGCAAACAACCACATATACTCCAACTGGTGAGCGCATTGCCTAGAGATAACTAATTTGATGCTAATAGATTCCAGTAAACATTACAAGCACTGTCACTCCATCAACTATATCGACTGTATCGGCAGTCTTCACAGATGCGACCACGGTACCTGGTGTCACTGTCACCGCAGCCTCAAGTACGGCAAAGAGGACAGTCACCATCACTCCAAATAAAGTCACATCCACAGTAACTACCACATCTACACGAACCTATACCTCACGTACATACACCTGGCCAATCATTTTCACCACCAAGACAGCATCATGTTCTATTCCCAAGCGACCCGCTACCAGAGATCCATATCCCGCTCAGAAGCTCCTTGCCATTGCTCAAAGTGTTACATCCGCGTCCCCAGCCGCCGCCGCCATTACACCAGCTCCTGGAGCTTCGCGACGTGATACCCCTGTCAATGTCGCCAATATCTTGGGCCGCCGCGCAGTCGAACGTCTTCTTAAGAAGCGTGCCCCAGATGTCCCGACTTTGACCATCACCGACACTAATACTTCTGACTGGATCACTTCCACCTTTACTTCGACTACTTCGACCACTACTTTCTTTACTACTAGTAAGCTCAAATTATATCGACGACCTCTATTCTTATGAACACATTACTGACTTAATTATCTAGCCACATCTACTCTCGCCACTACCATGTAAGATCACGTTCCTGGAATCATCATGGAGCACATTCTAACACGTGAATAGTACACCAGCACCAGTTACAGTCCTCAAGGGCATAACCACCATCTCAGTCACAGCACCAACACCAACGACAACCCGTACGATCCACACCTACACCATTACGACCGTGACCCAAACGATCACGAAAAAGTATGCGTATGTTTCGTTAAACCCTAGTGCTCTTTTAACTCCCCTTTTCGAGAATCCATGTTTGCTAACTACAATCACTCTTTCCTTAGCATCACTATCACCAAGACTACTACTCCATCTGGAGCAGCAGCAAGTTGTAAATCGGCTGGTGGTCATCTCGTTTAATTTTACTTCTATCTTATTTCTCTTTTACGTATCTTGGGGGAAGATATCCCGTTTCTACTCTATTTTGGGTCGAAAAGATAACGATTGGGGTTGGGGTTGGGGTTGGGTCATGATTTTCCATTTCATTTTTCTCATTGGTTCTTATCAAGGATGGAATAGTCCAATCATCTTTTCAATGGAGTTTTAACACTGCGAATTCAAGCAAATTTCGGCTCTCAGACTTGATGAATCATGCACTTTTCACTCACTAAATCACTACTGCAAATATCGTATTGATGACTAGACCTATTGCACATCATTGACATCGACACAAAAGCATGCTACCACACCATTCAACTAACTCTAGGTGCCAGTTACCAATGCCCCCAGTACAATCCCTCCTTACACCAATTATGGACTTTTGCCTTAAGCATCGAGTTAAGCTCGATCATCGAACATGTCCAAACGCAGTATTTGCCTCCGTCTTTCACGGTATGGACCCTGCCTCTATGAGCTCTAACTCAAATCTGAATGAACCACCTCTAATCTAAAACATCTAATTGTTATTCCCAGTTCCCACTACCGAACGTTCATCTCTCGGCCTCTAATGGATTAACTGCGATAATTTCCGTGACCAACATATGCATCTTCCCTCCCGCCAATCTGTGCCAGGAAGAAAGCCACAAATCCGACCCGAAGGATCACCACGCCCATTCCACCACGGTACCATCCAGCTGGTCCCACTTCTTACATCTTGGCTTACCGTTGCACAGAAAGAGCAAAACTATTTTTACATCCACTTCATCTCATTGCACTTGCGAAATCCTCACGCCACAAGTTTCGGGCTTTGTGTATTCCATCATACGACTGTAAAACACCCTCTCCCCTCCTGGCTGCTGCGGAAAGTCAGATAAGGTTTGAATCATGGCAGTGCTGTAAGGTTAGAGTATTACAGTAATCGCCACTTCGCATTCGCACTTTTCTACTCTTCGTTCGTATTGCATGTGCTTTGACTTGCGAGGGATGTAATTATTGGTTTGCGCTTGGTCCGCTGTTGGTTTGGTTTGGCTTGGACGTTGACTGCTTGGTTGGAGCTAGACTAGCTCTAACTCTCTCGCTACTTCGTCTATCTATCTATCTATCTATCTATCTATCTATCCCACTTATAATAATTTACTAAATTGTTCTTGGAAGAATTAAATTTCTACATAGAGTAAGACATCCGTTCATACATATAGAAAGTGTAAACATGTGGCTCAGCTCCGTCCACCTGTTTATCTCACCCAATGCCGTGTTTAACCACGTATTCGGCGGCATGAAACATAAATTCCCCGATTCCGTTGCGCCTCGGTAAGCCGATGCGCCCGGTCTTACTGTGCCCCATGGTGTATTCTGCCTATCTTGCATAAGGCTGTGGAAAATGGGATGTTGGATTACGGTAAGGTTAAAGTCAATGCTGATGGCTACCTATGCTTTTCCAACAACGATATATTGCTGTGTGCTATGCACGATTGGTTGTATCGATAGTACATACATTCTGCATGTTAGGTCACCGATTTGCAGTTTTGTTGTTGCTGCATATATAACTCTGAGGCCAAGGATATATACATACATACATACATACATCGAGTGAAGTTGTATCCAACTGCCTACAGGCATTGCATATTCTAACCCCTTGTTCCCCTCGTCCCATCAAGTATACTCTGTCCCATTTCATCCTAACCTATTTAGTCCCAATTCTTAAATTATCAACAATAATTAAACTGTCTCGGAGAATTAGATAGCATTTCCATTCACCAGCTTTTATCTCCGGCGACCGAAGCGCAAGAGCTATAATTTCCGCAGCATGTAGTGGTACTTGTCCGGAGTTCCCCAACCTAGGTCCTAGACCATCGGTCAATACGATGATAGATACAACATAACAATGCTACTTGTACACATATATACGAGTATAGTGATGTGACAGACTTTCTTTTTCGACAAATTGAAAAAAGAAAAGTTAATGAGAAGAATGGGGATGGAAAAGATCGAAGTAGTTTGAGATGCAACGTTCGTGCTCTAGAGATTGTGTGCAGGGATTGATGACTAGACGCCGGCTTGCCTTGTTTACATGAGTGGAGTGGTTCTCCACGAGCGAGGAGATATTATTGGTCGAGTCGTAGAAGTGGCTGACATCAGTGAGCTCACCATAACTGGCTGAAAATGCTTTCTTTCAATTTGAGTAAAAATACAAAAGGTTGAAACTTTTGATATAAGGTACATGACATGACAAAGCACATATTCTGTTCCATCCTTGAGTACGATTGACCGATTCTAATTATAAACTCACATGATATCGAGCTCACAGCTGAGATCACCTTGCTCTTTCGATTGATGATTGCTGTTTTTTTTGCGTAGGTGTGAGTAAGTGGATACATGCAGCGACGGTATGCTAGACATGGTAGACGAGCTACCCCTTACCCCTTACCCCTACCTCGTCTCCACTATTGTGCAGGAGCTGTAGCTGTAGATATTGGGACAGTCAGAAAATTCCAACTTCATCATTGTCATCATCGTCATTATCGCTCAGTGTATCTTATCTAGCCTCGTCGTAAAATCTCCATTGAGATGCTTCCCCTTTCTCCTCCGGTATGTACGTATTTATCCATCTAGCCAACCAAACTCTTCCAGAAAAGATTATTCACTCAACTTCGCATCTCCCAAAATCCCCCACTACCAAACGCGGGGACTCACGCTCCACCCAATTTGAGATCTCACCATACGGATCAAAACCACTTACCAACCCAAACACGGCAGGAGATACCGAACCGAAGTTCTTCCACTCCACTCCACTCCACCCCATCGCCCTTTCACCCAAGCATTCAATACCATGTGAGGATCTCATGCACGTCGTCGTAACTTACCGTAAGCAAACAGTCGACCAAATCCCAGCACCAACACGAGGAGACGAAAAAAGCAAAAGCAAAAAGCAGAGAAGAGACGGGAAAAGTCAGAGCTAGAAGGGTGCCAATATCTGACTAACTACTGAAAAAAAAATACCATCTGTATGCATATCGTACAATTTAGAACTGCATCCCGTACGTACGTACGGCAAGCATGCAAGTAAGCTACGGTACGGATGCGACACGATATACTGCATAACCTTTTCTGGATCTGTTTGCGAGGACTTGTCATCCCATCTCCTTGTTTTCCGCCTTATTCTTAGTGAGATTGAGATCGGGATCGATTTTGGAACCGAGGCAAGTATGCCAAGGTCAGACGGGTCGAGAGTCAGAAATGTATTGATGGAAAAAAGGCGGAGAAAGAAAATCTCCATTAAGCTGCTACAAAACCACTCACCAGTTTCTACACCTAGCCAACCCAGCTCAACCACCCATCTAAGCATCGCCAAAATCAAAAACATCACACTTTTGATCTAGCTTGCCCGCCGTCGTATTCTTGATGCCCTCGACCGTGAACTCGGCAACGACGTTCTGGCTCCAACCCGGTCCCTGCACGGGATCCTTTGCGAAATCCGCCCAAGCTTTCTGCATGACTTTGCTCAGTGCCAATTCTTCTCTTGTGGAGTTTGCTGGCAGGTTCCCGAAAACGAGTGCGATTTCAGAGGAGTGATAGACGCCAAGGGAGGGGAACGGCTGGATGTTTGCGAATGTGCTGTTGTAGAAGTAGCGGAAGGTGGGGTAGTGGGCGAGGCTATCGTTCGCGACGATGGCTGAGCGCTAGGTTTTGGGAAAGGGAAGTTAGTCATTTGAGGGTTAATTGATTGGGCAAGCTGAAAGGGTTGGCGAGCGATCATGTGGTAGGTGGATAGGATGGGTGTGGAGGCTGAGGCTGAGAAGAGAACGGCATGCCGCTCTGCCAAGGAATCGCATAAATGTATCAATCAAGGCATTGACCAGAAAGATGACATTGAAACGAAAGAGAAGTCAACTTACGCAATGAAAATGGAAATCCGTATAAATCTGCGCCATCACAGTGCCATTGTCGCCCACCTGATACGCGGCTTGCACATCCCTCTGCAGCGTCTCGTTCCCCGGGAATGTCGCCTGCAGAAACGCATCAATGTCAGACTGTCCATAAGTAAACACCGTCCCTTCCTGCGCATTTGTACCGATAAGTATTGGCACATCAGCAATCAAGCCTTCTCTACGGCGCTCGCTGGGATTCGAAACACGTGTGACGTTGTCGACGATGGACCTAAATTGTAGTTCTGCGTGCTCCGCCACAGACTTTATGGTTAATGCATCGGCGGCTCGTACGCATGCAAGTGCACTGTTGGCATTGGTGCAGTTGAGATTGCTGACCAGTGTGGCCCAGGATAGGACTCCGACATCGGGGCTTTGTTTGTCGGCGAGCGTGCGCACGCTGTCTTGTCCGGATTGCAGTATGCCGGCGCGGAAGGGGGGTGTGTAGTACGTGCTTGTTATGAGGGCGTCGATCGAGATGGCGCCGGCGGATTCGCCGAAGATGGTTACTTTGGATGGGTCGCCGCCGAAGGAGTCGATGTTGGTCTGAACCCAAGCGAGAGCTTGTCTCTGATCAAGTAGTCCGAGATTTCTTTTGGTGATAGGGAGTTCTGGGGATCCTGGGAAGCCGAAGACTACTTGCAGTTAGTGATGAACTTCAAGAAGAGAGTCAGAAGTTAGTGTACCATTAGTACGATAGTTAAATGTCACAAGTACGACACCTTGATTCCCAGCCAGGCTGGCTCCGTCATATGCTGGCAATCCTCCTGTTCCAAACTGCAGGCCACCACCATATATCCATACCATCACAGGCAACAGTGAAGTCCGGTCTGCAGTACGGTTTGCGTTCGCTGGAGTAAACACGTTCAGGTAAAGACAATCCTCACTTTCCGATGCAGGCGGAGGATTATTAAACAGAGCCATCGTAAATTCTCGACTAGCTTCCGGATCTATCATGATTATCAGTAACTATTCGGTGTCTATGTCCTGTGCCAAACCCTCATGGAATTGTAGCAAATAGTTCACTCACAATTGAATTCTTGAATACATGATGGCTTCAACGTCGACGCATCATAAGGATTTGGAAAAAAGGGTCCCGGACCAGTAGGTGGACTGAATCTTTCAGGCGGCGCTGCAAATGGAATTCCCAGATACTTATGGACAGGTATCGCGGCCCCTGGAACTGTGGTAGATACTCCTAGAATTGATCCTTGAACCACTGTTACAACAGGTCTGGTAGCATTTTGAGCTGTCGTGAGACTGGCTAGCAGGAGGAGACTACTAGTGATCATTCGAGAGAATCGACCTCCTTGAGACATCTTGTCTGTCTGTTTTCTCGAAATATAGCAATATACAAAAGACTCCGACCGGAAGACTCGAGACTTAAAAGTGTCGCTTTTTAAATCTTCAATCCTTCAACAAACACCACAGCTACTATTTAACTATCAAGTAACAAGCCTCAAGCCTCTAGCCTGTAGCTAATTTTCGGCCGGGGAACATTTGGGATGCAACTTTCATATCCCCAGCCCTGCAACGGCGATGCTTGAGGATAAATTTCGCCCAATAAACAAACAAAAAGCCAACTAAATGCCAATTTCCAAGCCGAGGTATTTGGAAATCCACAGTAGAGAGGCTTGTTTTGCAATTTATCTGAGGCAGTAGCCGCAGAAATTGGATGCCAATCCTGTCGGGGGAACTGCATCCGTTGTTTCCCCTTGCAGAAAGACCGATGCCCTTAACAATATCCGCCATTCATGCAGCGTGCAGAAACTTGCAAAGTCCTCGGTTGTTTTTTTATAATGAAATTCCATGCTGGTTGTTGTGCGGGGTGTTGGGCGTGGCGTTTATGTGTTACAGTATGCGTAACCAGTAGGAATCCTCGGCAATGACGAGAATCTTCGCGACGAGGCGTAGTTTTAGCTGGAGCTGGAAAAGATTGACGGACTGATAGTTATGTATATATCAATATCTAGGAGAAACTATTCACCGGACTCCACAGCGGCAATTGCGTCAGACGCAACAAACGTACCTTCACCTACTCATTCTAATGCTCTCAATCAAATATCGCGGTAAAAGTTCCACTGTGAAGCTAGCAAGTAATCTCACCAGCAATATTTTTAAGTATTTGATTTTCAATTCTTAAAGATATTCCAGATATTCTAGCAGTGTAAAATACAATTTTATAATATAAGCCAACTCCCTATTCCTCCCCTACATTCCTTCTCTCCACCCAGCAAACCAATACACCACCTCCCGAACACAAACTCCCCATCAGACAATACCAAAAAACATAGCCGCCTTAAAAGCCCCAACATACTGCGGAGCCCATTGTTTCAACGCCGCCAAAATGAGTTGATTCCTCGTCAACCCGTGGTCCTTCTGCCATTTCCTGAGCTTCTTCTTAGTGTCTTCAGGTAGTGCATCCCATTGTTTGTTGAACTCTTTCATTTGCTCATCGGTGACATTTTGTGCATCGTCTAAGGATGGCACTTCCCATACGTCGTCGGCTCTTGGGTTGACGCTTCGGCGCTTAGGAGTGTCGCCTGGACGAATGGGAAGGCGGGCGATAGCTTCGCGTTTGAGGTGAGTGAGGAAGGAGAGGGGTGCCATTTTGGGGTGGTGTGTAGGTAAGCAAGGATGGGAGAGTGTGAGTGTTGATATGCGAAAGGTCTATAGGAGCTAGTATGAAACAGCAATATATTATACCTGAATATTGGAACGAACGTGAATTGGTATTTGTAGATTTGAACTTTCAATTATATGCAAACACTGATATAAAAAAAAAATTGTCAACTAGAATTGCAGATGAATGAATGACTCCTTGAATTGAAATATGAGGTATAAAAAGTATTCAGTCCATCCTCCAAACAAACCCTTTATATAAACCAAAGAAAAACAACTTCTCGGCTCCAAGAGATGGAATCCATCCATCCAGTCGACATTCAGACCCAGAGCCAAGACTTATATGTCAGAGTCATGGGCGGTTAATAAATCCCCGTTGTTTGTTCCGCAGTACCAACGATTCCATTGTAGCCGTGAGCGGCCTGATCCGTAATCCTTCCAGCCTTATCGTCTGATCCCGCAACCCTTCAAAATCGTGACGCACATTCTTTCCACGAGTAAAAATCCATTGAGGGGCCCGGTATTCCTATTTTCGGCCATTGCACTAATGTGCAAGTTATATACGACCACCAAGCTGGGCGCAGGCGTGCCTCTGCGCAAGCCACTCTGTATACAGCTATCGCATGTCGTGTTGCATATGTAATTACCAGCGGCCTCGACCAGATGGCCATTTTCCGTGCTTTGATCTTAAGATTCTTTTCAAAACGTTCCGGAACCCTCAATACACCGCTGCATCACGAGTTAATTAACTGTATACCGGCCGTCATCGATAGTTCCGACACAAATGTGGATGAGTCCGCTCCAAATTCCGCCTCCAAAAAGCCTACTACTGGACCAAAAATGATCGTGAGCTCCCGTCGCATGATGTTTGCAACGTGGCATGTATCGGCCTCCATCAACCTGACCAAATGGTATGTACCCACGATGCGTGGATTCCAACTGCTTAGTCTACACCCATCCTTATGGTCGTCTTGCCTCTTTATTATGTAGTGGCCCTTCATTCGGCATCACCACCGTTGGGATTTTATGGCGAATATGCTTCCTGTGGCTATCTGCAGCTTTTGACCAAGGATAGAAAATTATGGAGGCGATAATATTGTCTCTTACAAAGTGGTGGTGAGATGAAGGCCCAACCAACCTCAAGAAGCTGTAGAATGTTGGCTCTCCTTTCCAGAACTCTTCACAAATCAAATCCACAAAAACCCTGCGTCGCGTGCTAGAGAATAATTGCTCATCAGCTCACTTGAGGCAGTGCTCAATTTTCCAACTGTGATAAATCGAGAGCGGTTCGCGCTTCATAAGATTATCAGCCAATCGCTGCCATTGTCCGAGAGATTCCGTATCTATTCAACGGTTTCAAACGTGCAAGTGCCACCGCTATCAACAACAATTATTGGATCACTCTCAAAATCCCAGATCTTCCTCTTTTCTTGTTTTGTTCCCTTCAGAAGTTCTGCCTTGGTACCTCTCCTCCATTTTCCAAACCCAGCCAAAAAGCATTTGTTTAATGATACCCTGTATTTCCTACCCACTTCCAATGATTCCAATTCACCCCCATTACTTGTCCTTGAGTCGAATGGATCTAGAGAGAATGTTCGCAGATAGGAGACTTCCGGAGTAAATTCTTCAAATGTGCTATTGTCTGGAAAGTAATCTCTCGGTGGCGAAAAACATCCTATTACCCATGGCCATTCAACTTCCTCGCCAGTCTCTTCGTCAATTGTCTTTACGATATCCTCTAGTCCATGAAGCTCTGATAGGGGCGACTTGTCTAGCCAGATTGTGATGATATCCTTCGAATGTGAAGTAATCGAGAGCTCAAAACTGAACGGTGGCTTGCTTGACAAATGGCAGGCTTCTGCGGACGCTGAGATAGAAATAGAGAGCTTCGGGATGAATGCTGATATAGAATCATGTGCCGTGAAGGTAATTGGCCCTGGCATACGAGATACAGGAAATCGGTGCATGTTCTCATAACCCTCTTCTGTTCTACCATAAAAGCACCAGCTCTCTCCCTTTTCAGCAGACCAATGAAGTTCGTACTTGCGTCCGATATGAAGTAATCCCTTCCAGAACGGATTCGTTGTATCGATGTCTAGATAACATCTCTTACTTGCCGCCAACTTCGAATTAGAAATCGTCAACGAGCCAGGCGTGCTGTGCAACGGAGGTGAGGGAATTGGAATTATAGATCGGGTTTCTGCATCCATCAATTTGAGAATACCTTGATGGAGAGAAGTGATGACATCCTGTTTGTGTTCATGGAAACCGTCAAGGATAAGTGTAACAGAATCGGCTGCCTCCTGCATGCGGACTAGTAAATAGACACTCCTCATGCTTTTGTAGTCTAGTAAAAATATGAGGTCTGGTTTTGTCTGATGCAGGTAGAGTAAAAGTTTTGGATCGCCAGGATTCTGAATAGACATTCCGAGTGTTAGTTTCTCTTTCAAGAAACACCAGGGGACAAAAGTAGCAGCTATGATGAGCGCGGTCTAAGGTTTCTCTGTAAGGTCCCGTATTTTACGCCGAAAGTTTCTCAAACTCGATGAAGAGGATCAGTATCTGGGCGGAAACCGGGGCTTGATGGTTTTCTATAGTTCTGAAAGCCTAGAAGCCTGAAAAGTGTCGGAATACATAGTTAACTGTTGGGCAAGATGGCTGTTGGTGTCCACAACATGGATTGGTAAGAATGACGTGGGGTATGTACACGTGAAGACCCACTCCCTAGAACGTTGCCCTGAAGCAACTCGAAAGCAATTTCTTTGACTGAACTTGAATTATCACGGTACTATAAGTTGTTCTGCGGAAACAGAAATATCGTTCTGCAACGCGACGATCTCGTGCCAAAATTCCGGATGCGACAGTGCTTCGCCGCAATCTTGCAGCACTATAGCGGCACAGCTGAGTGCGTTCGTATAATTCGTCCTACGCCCCGGAGCTCGTATATCACAAGGGCAAAGGGACGAAAGTCTAGATAGTGCATATAAGGCAATCGAAAATCCCACAAACTTAGCATGAGATACTCTCATAATTATTGTTGAATCTTTCAAAAAATGCTTAGGCACCCCAAGCATAACTTCCAAGCATCGAATAAATCGTCCAAGGGCTCACTTGCTTACCCCGCTCCAGTATTTGCGCAACGATTTCAGCATTGCGAATGCGAAAGTGGGTGCCCATATAATGCAACTGCTCTATCACCCAGAGCTTCAGCGAACTCGCTGTGTTCCTGGCGCTCCCGACGACGAACATTGGGAATATGAGTGTATAACAAGCTAGGTTCTGTACCGGAAAATGGGAAACGGATGCACCCAAACATTTGAAATTTCTCGGAAGACCGGGAGACTCGCTTTTCTGTAATTGTGCCACAGCACCAGCACAATCGACATACTGTGGTACACTAGCACAGATTTTGTACGTTAGGCTTTGGATGTTTTCGAATGCGGTATCTGCTGCTACTGTGTTGGGACGGGCCTCGATGATGAACTCGTTGATCATAATTCTGGTGAGCCTCATGACATTCCACATTTGGGTTACGTGTCTGTCAAGATAGCTATCATAATAACTACCATACACCATATCAGAAGTGGATGTCAGTACTGTCGTCTTGCAGTGAAATTTGTCGTGCATCTTCAGAGCAAGCGCCTGAAACTTTCCATCAAGTCGCATTGCTCGGAACAAACATCCTAACGGCGAGACACCCTTGTGAAAATCGCTACGAAGGTTCACATATAGCTCCATCAGACCCGATAACTTCCATTTCGGATTTTCGGTGTCGATATATTTGCTTAAATGAGCTCTGATTATACTGAAATCTTCAGTGACGGCAGTATTGGTTGACACATAGCTGATGATGAGAGAGGTACTCAAACGAACCAATATACGTAGTGATGGTTCGTCCCTGAATTGTTCCAGCCCACGAGCCTTAACGAGAGCAAGAGCGCCGTTAATATGACTCCTCCATCCAAGTTCTTGCCTCTCAGTGCTAGTGAACTTTTCGAATAAGTCAAGCAAAAGTGATGCCATGACTGCAGTCTCTTTCGTGGCCATATCTGGTGATTGAAGTACCTTGCTAGTAGCTTTCAATGCGGCGGTATACTGTTCTCTCGCTCGGAGAAGTGTAGTTCCGGAATACGATTGATGTGATAAGTATGCTAAGCTGGCTGCATTAATGGTCAAAGACAGAAACTCTGGAGCTTCGGTGGGATTATGGAATTTCCTCAAAAAGTCAAACTCGCCTGAGGTGTCCAGTCCATTCCCGAGGACGAAATGGGCGAAGAAGGATTCCCTTGCTTGTACATCGAGTGACAAGGCCAAGTAGCTTGGAGTGACTGAATGAATAGCGGACTTTTGGATAAGTATCTTCCGCCTGACAGTATCGCTCTCATCTTTGATACGAAGCAGCTCCGTGTCTCGATATCCTGAGCAAACGACATTGGCTCGAATGCATGCTCCGCAAGTGGGTTGAACATCGCACTAAGATTATGTCAAGAATTATGACCGCATCTTATGGTAGGAGTGAAGACCCTTACCCGCAGTCGCCTCTCTCTACAGCGCTTGCATGCTTTTGACGGTCTCCCGCGAAATACCATAGTATTGCTGTGGTTGAAGATGTTGGTTGTAGACAGCGAACGAGATTGGTAATTGGTTGGAGTTTCGTGATCTAGAACGCTCGAGTCACCCTAGTTACCGTAGATCCTGAAAATAAACGAGCTGGAAAATCTACGGAGGTACTACTGTAGCTACACCCACCCAGGCGAGCTACACTTTGCCAGATTAGGCATGCTTTTCGGCACTAGTGCGCAAGCCAATCACATCATCAAGTTATCTCCATATTATCCTGTCCGTCTCCAAGAGTATATCTTCATTCTCCGTAGTTGAAGATCAAACCCGTGATTCTGAATGAATGCACGGAATTAGGAATAATGGACTTTACTCTTCTCCGCAGCCATGGCATCTCCTGTACCTGTGAAAGAAGATATATAAAGGCACACATATTTGCTCCTTCATTCCTTCATTCCTTCACTCAATCACAAGCAGATTCCATCTCCGAAGACACATCCATCAATCAATCAGATATATCCTTCCAAGTTCAAGCAAGCTTTTAGAACATCATGTCATTCACTTATAAACACGTCCTCATGGTTGGTGCCACTTCCGGCATTGGCCATGCAATGGCCGAACGTCTCATCGAGGCCGGATGCAAAGTCACTGTTGTTGGTAGACGTAAAGAACGCCTTGAGGAATTTGTTACCAAGCATGGCAAAGACAAAGCCTCAGCTGTTCCTTTCGATATCAGCGAGATTGAAAAGGCTCCTCAATTTGCTAAGGAGTGAGTTGATCTAGTATCCCCTTTTTGCTACCTACCGCCCTAAGCTTTCCCTGTCTATCATCCCGGATTTGCCCTCTCTTTATACGCTTTTGTCTCATTTTCCCCGCCAATTCCCCTCAACTCCCCTCCCCCTCTTTCATCGCAGCCCCATCATCTCCTCCCACTCCTCTTCACACCTCCCAACTGACCGCTCCTCTAGCATCATGACCGCCCACCCATCAATCGACTGCATCTTCCTCAACGCCGGCACTCGAAACCTCCACGACTTCTCCCGCCCCGAAACCGTCAACCTCCAAATCTACAACAACGAAATGTACGTCAACTATACCAGTTTCGTCGCTCTCACGCATGCTTTCCTTCCTTATCTTCTCGGAAAGAAGGATTTGAAGACAAGTTTCGTTTTGTATGTCTTTCAAATCTTCCCCCCTCCCTCCAATTATCTGATCCTAAATTCATCAATCATTTTCATATCTGAGAAAAATGGAAGCTAATGGATTAAAGCACAACATCCGACCTGGCAATTGTTCCAGCACCAGGGGCTGTAGCTTATTGTGCGTCGAAAGCAGCACTTAATGTATTTCTTCTTTGTCTCCGGGATGATTTGAGAAAGACGAATGTTAAGGTTCTAGAGTTATCTCCTCCGCTTGTGCAATGTATGTTGTTCTCACCCCCAGCTCTATCCTTTTTCAACTCCTTGCCCCATTCTCTCTCACCCCTCTCCCCCTCCCTCTCCCACTCCCCTGTCCTTCCACACCCATACTCTCTCTTACTAATTACCCTCCCCGCTCCAGCCGAAATGCACGACTACCGAACTCCCGAATCAGGTGAACAAATGGGGATGCTCGTTACCGAATTCGCCTCGCTCGCCTACAATGGCCTGAACAGCGAGCCCGAGACCGACACCGTCATCATCGGATCGGTTGGCGACAAAAAGGAATTCGATGACATTGTCGCTCGACGCCGGCAGGTGTTTGATGGGTTTGCTGAAATTGCTAGGAAGATGAATGGGATGAGCTGAAGGGTTTTCGGACGAGGGGCGTATTGTGTGTTGTGTGATACGCGATGTGATTTGATGTGGGGGTTTGGGTGGTTAGGTGGTTGGGTGGAAGAAGTATTTGGGTGGTTAGGTGGTTGGGTGGAAGAAGTATTTGGGTAGTGGGTGGATGAGGGGGGTTGAGGCATTCGCTAGTTGATGCATTTAGACGATGTAGATAGTTTGAAATATATGCTTTGATTATATGGAGAGATGCTATACACGGATAAAAGACCCCCTTTGTTAAAAGTATACTACAAAAGTGCCATACAATGCAAGTTCCATCCCATTGAAAAACGCCCCGCAACCCCCTTCCCTCCCCCAAGAACATCCATCCATCGATGCACTCATCCACTCTACAACCCCGCCAAAATCTCTTCCACCACCACTCCCAACATCCTCAACCCATACGCGTGCGCCACCCTCCCCCACCCCTCCACTCTCCCTCTCACCACCCCCCGATCCACACTCTCTCCCCATTCTCCTCCACACCCACACCCCCCTCTCAAATCATTAACCCTCGGCCCTTTACACCTCCCACACCTAACATCCATGCCGACCCACTCCCCCACACACCCCACCACCTCCGCAATAATCCTCTCCTCGATGCCCAGGTGATCAAACTCGCCCGCACAAACCGCACACTTCCAGCTCCAGCCGCCCTTCTCATCCGGGAGCAGATCCTCATCGCGGCAAAAATCCATGTCCCGACTCGCCGTACACGCATCGCATACCACGCCCGCCAATTTCGCCGACGCGCTGGGATTCGCGAATTTCGCCTCGTTGCTGAACTCCCGGATTTCAAACATCTCGAGTAACTCCTTCCGGAGAAGACGCGCTTCGAGCGTGATGTTTTTATCGAGAGAAAGCACTTGCATCAGCGATTTAACGAGTTCGAGAGCGGGGTTTGTAGGACGGAGATGCGAGCCGGGGAGGACGGGGAATTTGTAATCTTCAGCGAGTTCGGGGTGCAGCATTTCGTCTTTTTGACGACGGATGATGCCGGCGATTTGTTTTTTAAGCGGCTTTTCGAAGGTTTTGCCGAGGATGATTTTCTTGTCGGAGGCTGTTTCTTCGGTGAGGCTGCGGACGGGGAGTTGGGTTGGGCGGGGAGTGGAGTCGGGTCCTAGATGAGGTTTCTTCAGGGCGTGCATGATTTGGATGAATTCTAGGACCCAGTCGTTGAAGATTTGCTGGAGTTTGTCGGGGAGGAAACTGGCGAGTTGCCAGTGCATGATATTATCGAGAGTTTGATTTTCGGCTTCGACAACTTCGGAACATCCTTTTCCGCCATAGTTGAACTCATCGTACCAGACCAGGTAATCCCAGTATTCTTTGATCTCGAGATCTAAGAAATGGAAGAGCGGCTTGGCTTTAATTGATTTGAGGATGTATTGACTGTATGCGTACGCGTTCCCGACCTCTGCTTTGGTGGTTTGCAAGAGTAGTCGGTTTGAATTCGCGAACACAACATGAGATCCAACACGTCTGAAATCGGTCATGAGCTGTTGGAAAGCTTTCCGCGACATCATTTGCACATAGTAATGCAACGAGCGGTCATAGAGGAAGGAGTCGGGATTCTCAACCCATCTCACAAGATGCTGTACCATGATATCCGCCATATTGCTACCCTTGCAGGCCTCAGCCCACCAAGCTTTGACCATTTCCCGAAGTACAGTGACACCAGCGGTAGCAAAAGCATTCTCAGCGTAGAGCACATTCGTGCCGTCGCTTGGATCATCGCCAGAAGGCGCAGCGGGATTAAAAGATATCGAATCCGCACCCTCCAATTCGTTGATCAACGATGAAGTCAAGATTGTGTTGATCGCCAAATTCCTCACATCAAGCTCTATGCAAACCGAAGAATAAGTACCCGGATTGTTCACTGATGGCATCTGTACAGTCTCGAGAGACCCCAGCACATCATCGAGTTCGTAGCCAGCATGATCTGGCTTTGGACCACCCGACCACCACAGCACGACATTATTCTTCTGCAGTCTTCTTGCATAAGCAACATCGATCAAGAACCGAGGATCGTCCCTCTCAAGATTGCAGAGCGGAACATCACCATATCTGGCAAGCTCGGTAAGATGAACGATCCATTCTCCCAAGCTGAGATAGTGGTTCACCAGACGCTTTGCAATAACAGACTGCCAATTAAGCGGCGGTAGCTTGCTGTCCTGGATGTCGGATCTGAGGGGCAACACGGGTAACTCTCCAAGAACAGGAACATCGTGGACGAGTAATCGCCTCTGCGGAGACTGGATAACGAGCATAAGTGGTTTCGATTCATCGTTCTTCATCTTCTTGACAAGATCCCCCACCTCCAGTAAAGCTTTCCGTCTCGTTGTTACTTGACTGATCTTGAACTGCACTTTTTCCTGGTAATCGAAGGATTTTTGCCAATCCACACCATTCGCCTCTTGATGTCGTTTTGCAAGACAATCGGTATACGTTTTCGCAATATTCGGCAAGTCTTGTTCAGCGACTTTAGTTTTCTGCAGAATTATAACATGTGCCTGTTCCTTTGACGTCGAAAAGAGTGCGAAGATTTGTCGATCCCCGGCAATAACATGGTAAAGGTAAAGATAGGTCATCGATGATTGCGAAAGATACGGGTTCTTAGAAGTTGCGCGACGAAGACCAGAAAGATCGAATCCCTGCTCGAGACCTTTACCAAGAACACCAGGTTGAGTTTCATCGAACGTGCAGAGACTGCCTAGCTGCAGGACAGCTCGAACATTCAGCGGAACCTGCCTTTCATACACACCCTCCACACTCGGATGATTAAACAGTAACGATAGTTTCTGGGCATCGTTGACATATACTTCCTCGGGCATCGTAAGTTTGAACAAATGCACCGAAGGATGTCCATTCGGAAGCGTATGCGTAACCTTTTCAGCCTCGCAGCCCTCAACCTCAATATCCGGTAATTCCTTCCCCTTCAAATTAAGGAAGACCTGTCGCGGAACCTTGATCTTAAGTGTATGCACCTTCGAATCAATAAGCACAAAAGCAAGAACCACACCCGGAGTTTCCATTCCCCGCAATTGCAAGACCTGCCATGTACTCTTGAAGAGCTGCTCGGCTTGATTTTGGAAAGTCGTCGCGATATTGCTTTGATTGCCGCGGTTCTCACCAAATAAGTGACGACGTCGGATTCGAGCTTGTTTCTGTATCTTCCATTTTTGTTTTTGATATTCTAAGAAACCTTCATAATCTTCCGTAGGGGATGGCATTTTCTCCGGAAGCACAGCGAATGGATTGGTGGATACTGCGACAGCAGGTTCAGGAGACTTTCTCTTTCTCGCCCTCTGGGTGGCAGTAGCCGCGTTCAGTTGAGAATCTAGGGTCTTTGGCTTCAGCAGCTGAGTGCCATAATCCTCGATGTCATCCATACGAGGATCTCGTAAGTTTGTGATCTCTTCTAGAGGCGCTTTTGAGAAGAGATCAGTCATCTTCTTCTGTTTCATTTTGTCGTCCTTGATCCGAACTCTCCTCTGTAGCCACTCTGGATGTGCAACTCTTGGTACAGGATTTGAACATTTCTGAAGTGCGGCTGGAATGGTGATCAACTTTTGAATGACAGAACCCAGACGCTCCATGTAATAGTCCCAGTCAAGAAGAGCTCTCGGGTCCATATCTGCTGGTTCCTCCTTCAACCATTTCTTTAAGAAGTGCTTCTTAACAGTTATTTCAGCAGAAAAGATTGCCACAGGAACAGCTCTTTCAGTGACAGGAGCATTTTTAGGTTTTGCACAAATAATGTACTTGCAGTTCAATCCTTTATCCTTCACCATTTGCTCACCCAGGAAGTCCGCAAGACGTTTCGCAGTTGTGATAGAGGTTGACTTTTGCGTACCATATTCCTCCAAAGTCTTCGACATACTCCTATTCTCGCAAATAAGATCAATAAGCTCTTCATCCGCAAGTGTCTTTCCCTTCGAATCCAAAACATCAAGCCATTGATTCGCGACTTTCGCAACAGCTTGATATGTTTCTTCCAACGTTGTACCATCCAAGAAGAATTTAAAGATTTGCTGTTGGAAAATCTTGATGAGCTTCAGCTCTCCTCTTCTCTTCACTTCAAATCCCTTCAGTTCAGCAAGACTACCATCGTCGTTGAAAACCGCATAACGCTTCTTCAAATTCTTATCTTCCTCTTTGGACGTCGGCAGAATCATAGCACGATACGGACCGTCAACCTCGAAGAAGATAGAATTGTCGCTATGTGTCTCGTATTTGAACGTCTTCGGATCCACTAGTGTTTGGTACTGGTGATTTGTGAATTTGTCGTGTACAAGATGATTCAACATAACACAAGGATATGAGATGGCGAGTTTCTTTCCATTCTTCATCTTGAAGGAGTAGTTTTCAGGGAAGGTCGCAGGCAACATACACCAAATACCATCAGTATCGAGTTCTAACGGACGTCCAATACGCTCCACAAGTTGTCGAGCCATTTGAATGATGTGGGCTCCTGTCAGACAAGTTACACCAGCCATCTCCATAGAATACCAGCGTGATCCCTTTCTCATGACATAGCCATAGAAAGAATTCAGAATGACCTTGTGAGCCAATTGCAAGGAGTCGAAAAGGACAATCATCTTCTTAGCATCCTCCACTTCGGCTGCTGGAGCTCCTGCTGACTTCAATGCCTCGGTCTTTCCCTTCCAGACCTTCTGCTTGCCTTTGTAATCATAACGTCGATCTCTAAAATCCCTGACAGTATCAATATAGAACGGATTCTCTCTTTGACAGATGATAGCCTCGCGCTCAATGGTAGTCTGGTCGTGAATCTTGTGATAAATTTTCTGACTGTACGTTTGCAAACGTTTACGAACCAGTGCAGCTTGCTCATCATAGGTTAGATCTTGGAAAGTTCTTTGTGGTTGATTTGGCCATTTCCCGGGGAAACGTTCGTTTTCAAGAGAACTCCTAATCATGTTGTATTCATCTCTCTTGGCTGGAAGATACTCTCCTCTCCATGCCCACGGCATCCGTCGATCGCAAGTCTTTCCTGGCCGATTGAAATCGCACGCTGCACAGTCTGACTCCTGAATCATAGAATCCGGTTGTAAACGATTGGTGGTCATAATATTAGGATACATAGAAGCGACATCCAAATGGTAAATTAGGGGCTTCTCGCTTCTGTTGGCGGTTTTCTTGAGACTGTTTAGACGATCCGCGATTTGCTGTTTGACTTCTTCGTAATTGTCAATATCGTCCAGTGACTTCTTCTCTTCCACGGTGATACTGAATTTCAAAGCAGCATCTAAGTCTTCTAGCAGCTCGTCGATAGCAGTCGTATCCACAGCGAAATTGACGGGTATGTCGGCTCTGAAAACCCCAGCTTCAATACTTTCAACATGCCCACCAACATAGGTCTCTGATTCCAGCAGATGACCTTCCCAGAAAGATTCTTTTGGCGATACATGTTTATTAGGTAAAACAATCTCTTTCTGATATGCTTGAACCATGAGTAACATCTCACAAAGGGTTCCTGTCCCTTTCCGCAACACAGCGTCCGGTCCAAGCGGAATAATAGTACACAAGGAAAAGATGAAAGGGTGCACATATTTCATGTATAAATAGTATGTCGCCACAGCATCTGATACCGAATACTCTGCCAGAGTCTGGGGTCGCTCGCTAGCAAACCTTAACATCAGTTCTGGGTCGATCTCATCGGGATCATAACCAAGTTTTGCTGTTGTTACGGCTTTCAGACCACGACTTCCTTGCGGTAGATAACTGTCACGATTGACCCAGTGGAAACAATCCATATGTACACTGTAGTTACACATGTATTGATCATCACTGACGTTCTTCCGCCATCCAATCTCCTGGTACATGTCGATACCATTAACACTGGCTCGAGCGTCCACAAATGGCCAATCGAAGAAGTCTCCGTTATAAGTCGCTATCACAGTAGGCCGTGCTTCCTTGATATGTAAGAAGAAGCGTTCAATAACAGCTTTCTCATCCGGTTCATTAAAAATCATAAATGGTCCGTCGTATTCCGGTTTTGGCGTGTATTCGAAATCCTCAATATCTTCTGTTACAATCTCTCGGTTTGTGATCAAAAACCCTTGCCCATCAATCATATACGATATCATCATAATCTGATCTATCGTTGCGTCGGGGAATTTCAGTGGTAGTTTTGTCGTTTCGATATCGTATGCCATAACCACGGGATCAGCTCTCTGCAAACGCTCTTCTAAACACTTTAATGTCGTTGTCCCATGTTTCGCCTCGACTGAATACCATTTTCCTGTCCTTATATCTTCCTCTTGTTAGCATTAACCCAAGTCATTGAAGAACTCAACCAACCTAAGTCTATCATTACTCGTACATGGTATGGCACGTCCCATTCTCTAATATCCACAATAAAATCGCTAGCATCAGCAACAGAAACATTAAGTCGTTTATCATCATCTCGTGAGTCGTCAAAAAGGTCGAATCCAGCATTTGCGCTATACATGTTAGCATGTATCTTAGGGTGCATACTATTCAAGAGACCTACCTTGCGACCTCAGCGTACGTATCCATCGCATTCATATTCTTCTTATTCTTCTCTGCTACCGGCATAATATCCCTCCTTGCCGCCAGCAGATCCCCAATATTCCTAAACCTACACTCGAAGAAACTCCTCCTATAACCCAGCAAATGATTTGGCATCTTTAGGTCTTCCTTTTCCACTCTCTTCACACTCTTGATAGCCCCTCCCCCAGGCGCTCTCTTCAACCATTCTTCCGCTTCCGGTTCATAACCCCGCTTTACAGCGACTAAAAAGTATGGTTCATATTCCACTGTTGCTTTAAACGTTCCCCCATCGTCCTCAATAAAATAGCAATCTAGCGCCGATCGACCTTCCGGAAATTTGTCGTCTTCTATAGTCGTAGTGTGTAGATTGACCAACCATCCAACCTTCTTCTTCCCGGACTCGTATCGAGCAAACCCCATTGCTTCGTCGACCGCATGTGCAAGTTTCGTCGCTTCACGCTTCTCGTCCATAGATGTACCCTCATTCCTCCCCGAGGATTTCTCAAAAGTCTTTGCTTTCCGCGGCCCATGATATGCCTGTTTTCCTCCGCGCCGGTAGCCATTCTGTGGAGCGCGGGCTGGCATTTTGGAGGTCTGCGATATGAGGTGATGTGCCAGATGGCGAGCGGAAAGGGGCCAAAGTTCTCTCGATTCGATGGAGAGTTCTAAACAAGTCTAATAAAAGAATTATTTACTGTATCCTCTAAACTTGAATCTTGTGTTTTCGACCAATGTCACGGTGGTAAATGGGTACCAATTGAGGTTCGTGAACAAATCACAAAATTATGATTGAAGAATGCATGGACAAATTCATGGACCCTCGACGCGCCGCGAGATAGAAATCGCGTTGTACCGCGTAAAGTTAAAAATGCACTTTAACTCTAGGGTCGTGCACAAGCTTGAGTTTTGCAGGTAGTTCTACATGTTACACTACGGTCGCCGAGAAAAGCACATTTTGTGTTTCTGGGAACATTGCAAGGGCACCGTATCCGTATCTGGAAATCAGCTCCCCTCCCCCTCACTTATACGCAATCATCCTACCTCACAACCTTCCTTGCATACTAGAATGGCCGACGATACCAGAGATCCCAAGGCCCCTCTCCGCGGTCCTCCACCGGGCGCAACCGCGCCGCCAGAACATGTCAAGACGCCGAATAAAGTGTACGAGGTATTCCACGTGCCGCTGGAAAACGCAAATGCGCTACCAGAAGGCTCAGGACAGAACACAGCCGGAAGCCATGCGTCGACGCCGTCGCTAGGCGAAGCGATCAAGACGGTGCGATTGGGGGACTTTAAACAAGTGCATATGTATCCGTGTACGCGGGAGAGTTTTCTCACTGGAATTGGGGGTGGGTTTGCGATGGGTGGATTGAGGGCGATATTTGGCGGTATGTTCATTTGCAAGCAAGCTTGCTCAATTGCGACAGCAATTGAGAGGTAGTATATATACTGATTGATGATATTGTAGCACCTATACCAAAAGCAGCGAATTGGGCGGTAGGCACGTTTGTATTTACGGGGTTGGGAGCGTATGAATTCTGTTTATACAGACGACGATTAGAACGAGCGCATATGAAGCGAGCGGTAGAGATTATCGACCGAAAGAAAGCCGAGAAAGAAGCACAAGCCGAGGAAAAAAGGAGAGAAAGAAGGCGGTTGAAGGAGGAGGCAGATAGGAAGGCTGAGGAAGAAGCTAAGAAATCAAAGTGGAAGTTCTGGTAAAAGGTCTAATATTGCATTCAAAGCGATCATGTACTAGCAGATATATACTGCAACAAAACTCGTAAAACTTCCCTCATCCCCCTGTCGTTGAGATGCGGGATGTTATCTATTCAACGCCATTGTCCGGGCTATACCAAGCCAACTCCCATATCCAGAGACGTCAAATAGCCGAATTGGCTTCCTAATATGACTTAACTCCTGTCCAATGCGCCTATAAAAGGAATTTCAAGATGTGAAGATCACAGTCGGACTCTCGTTTTCGAGAAACCTCACCCTCCTAGCAGCCGTGTCAGCTTCTGCCTCAGCATTAGCCTTTGCCCGTTCGTCACCCTTCCGCCGTTCCATTCTTCGAGCCCTCGCCTCCTTTGCTTCCCTACTCCTATAATCCGCCATTGCTTGTTTCCTTTTTTCCGCTCTAGCATAAGCAATCGCAGCTGTCGGTCGAAACCCAATACCATTGATTCCTTCTCCATCATCATCCGGATCATTCGGGCGGTGTCCGGTGATTTCATCATCATGCCATGTCATAGCTGCTCGATCCGGATCCACGATTACCCTCTCTTCCAAGCTTTCTCCAGCCGCCGAAGTCGGTGGTGAGCCGGCTCTTTTCCTTCTGCGGGATTGCGAATCTGCTAATCGGTTTATCGACGGATATGCCCTTGCCAACTCTCCTATCTTCTTTGCGCGCCCTTTCCCAGCTTGAAATATGACTGGGTCAACTTCATTGTGTAGCTTGAATCCTTTATCTGCGTCGCCCAGAATCGATTCCAGTTTCTGCTCTTTGATAAACATATTCGTGTGTATCTTTGCTGGCGGCGTTTCCGGAATCTGCTTCACGCAACTCTCTTCCATATCCACGTCCTTATCCGCCGATATCTTGACTCTCTTACGAACCGTGGGTTCCCTATCTGTCATCGCAGACGGGCCATTGTTTGTAAAATCAAGTTTCCTGACCTCAGGAGCACCCAGCGCAAGCTCTTGAAAGGTGTAGGCCACAAGAGTACGTGGACTACCTTGTATAGTATCGGGTTCAATTTCGGGTAGGGCAATTGATGTGTCGAGCTGAATCGGTGAACCGGGTGGGGTCGGTGCTTGTGGATTATTCGTATTTCTTTTGCGATTTGGAGAGCTCATGATTGTATGGTCGTAGATATTACGATAACATTCTTGTGGGATTTTTGTGTGTGCAGGTTAGCAACTCTTCTTCTGAGCGATCTAAATTCGCTGCTGTATTTTGTCTCTTTTTTTGCTGCTTGGGTGGTTTTTGTCAAATCTGAGACGGTTGGAACGCTGGGCTGAAAGTGATGGTGATGATATCCTTAGGGCCTTGTTAGGCCACAGTAGAAGCTTGGGGACTATAGTGAATGGAGAATGGAGGGGTTCAGCCACGCAGCGCTTGTACTGTATTGAAGGATCTACTTCGCATTTCTGCATTGTCGGAGTTGCAAGACAATGAACACAACTCCGTTTGCAATCATCATCGTCCTGTCACACAATTCGTCTAGCTGACTTACAAGATCATCCAGCTTATGCACGTATGCTGAAGGTCAATGATTCTTCCGACGCCATATATGTATCCGCCGCCAACGCCCATCATCTCCCCAACCCAAGCCCAGGTGTTGATACAAGCCCAGGTGTTGATACAAGCCCAGGTGTTGATACAAGCCCAGGTGTTGATACAAGCCCAGGTGTTGATACAAAGACTACTTTCCAGAAGTATTTCCCCAGCGCAGTCCCACGCATTCATCTTCCCAAAATCATTCATGATTGACATCTTGTCCCTCTACTGACCCGTCCAAACTCCTTCCCGTTTCTTCTCCTCAATCCACGAATTCAACCTCCTCAACTCCCTCTTCACATCATCAATTTCCTTCCTAAGTTTGTCCATATCCTCTCTTTCCATTAACATCTTTTCTCCGCCTTCTCCGTGTACATGGCCTTCTCTCCACTCCCGTTCGACAAGTTCGCGACCTCCGTTATTCCACCATCTCCTCCAATTGCTGTTCTCGAGAGCAAGTTTCGCTTTTTCGGCGCAGACAAGCTGCAAGTGGCGCTCTGTTGATGTCTTTTGCCAGATGAAGTACGCTGAAATTCCTGCTGAGATTGCACTGATATAGAGAGTTGTTTGGGACACAAATCGGCGGGAGTTGGCGGCAGACATTACTGCTTTCTCTGCTTGTAGGGCGTGTTATCTTAGATGGATCAAAGTATCTTTCTCAACAATGGAGAGCGGGCTTGAATGCTTTTGAAGAATTGAAAGCGAGTCATCTCAACGCTCATAAGATTGGGCTGAGCATAATTTGACTCCAAATAAATGACTGTTGTTGGAGATGTCTAGGGTTATGTTTTGTGTTGTGATTCTGGTTCTTTCCCCGGCGGGTAGTACACTTGTCGAGCTAGACATAGAGTTTGTCTTCAACCAAGCCACAATCCTTCACTGATTTAATGTCGCACGATACCCGCCTCTACGTGTTGTTTAATCTTGTTTCGATGTACGCCTTAATGTCACGCTTCTGATGCCCTCCGGACAACCGGTTTCAATTCTTCTTTGCATGGCACAACAGAGCTCAAAAGCCAAACAAAATGATCATTTGGCATGCAGTCGGTGTTGCTAGCAGTCTCAAGCACCGTCTTCTACAACTCTCATTGAGTCCATCTTCTCACAGACTAGCTGTAGCTGGATAGCTCGATTCCCTCACGTCGGCCTCTTACATGAGGAGAGCGTCGATATAGGAAGGCAATGCCTCCACAAAGCATATCCAGCGCTTTGATTCGAGTCAGTAGCTTTCTGCACAGAACATTAAGCGGTAAGAGATGACTTTTCTCGACAAATTTCCATGGCAAGATTGTTTCATATACAGAGAAAGAATCACGTGCGACTGTGCTAACGGTTGAGCGGTATACGTTAGTTGCGTTGTTGCCATGGGCTTTGTCAGTCAAATGACAGCGTGAGTGCGTTGTCATAGGTGCTTTTGCTTTGCCATTCCATACGGTCATTATCACTAGAGGAAAAATTGCTCAAGGATCGAGTCTGAGAGTTTATCTGCAATTCGCTTTGTTCAACTGAGCGGCGTCTTCTTATACACTTTCAACTCTTACTTTTGGTAGAGAATTTACAGAGACATCTTCAACGATATCATATGACTTCTTCACTGTTAAAAAGGCCCAGTGAATCTGTTCATTATCCCGGGCGACCCTGTCCTTCAAACCAAATGACTTCAATTGTGGAATTTTGGTAATCGCGAAATATTATATAATTCTATTCAATCAAAAAATAGCTAATAATATTAGCATGTATAATGACTCATGAGCAAAAAATGGGGGAGGCATATGCGATTACATACATCAAACGCACTTAAGCAGATCACCTAAAGCAATTGAGGACACATCATCCCACCATCCCTCTTGGTTTTCCAGTGATACATTCAACATTCGCTGTTTGTCGTTGGTTATTTCGTACTTCCTACTGTCGTTTTCCTACGCTAACACCGTCTTTCCATGTGCACTGTTATTTTTCTTGTCACCGCCACACAAGATACTTCCACCTACCACGGTTGCTTGCTACAACTACACACACGATCCAATCCCCAACACTCACCTCTAAGAGATTCAGAGCTGATTTTGTACATTCCACACGAAGGCCAAGACTGAACTCATCACTCATGCCTGAATCTCCAGCAAAGAGTTCAAATTCAAACTCTGTTTCCCCATCGTCTTGATTTCACCCTCGAGAGCTTAAATACTCTGTTCTGTCGTATACTGTATCACGTGTAGGGATGCTGCGAGGACTGGTGGATATTCATTTCTACTTTGCAACGCGAGCTATTCGCTTACAACCCTCGATTTCATAAGTCATACAATACTCCGCATTATGCAGAAGGGTATAAAGTCTTCTCTTTCTTCTGCAAGGTTGATCTCTAGCACTTTTCTTGCAAAGAGTATCCAGTATCCAGGATGTTGCATTGTGGAGTCACGACCGTGTAGTCTCGTTGGCGTCCAAGGACATTTGACTGGGGAATATGAGGATCTTACTATGCAGGCAGGAGCTTTGTTGAACTGCTTGTCGTTATTACCATTGATGAGAATGAAATTCTCGTTGTCAACTGCATTATTGTTTTCGTTCTAATCATAAACTACTGTGATTGCTTTTTCCATCTATAATTAGAGCATTGCGCTCTACACTGTCTCGGACAGTGCTCTTACTTGTGATTCTCATACGGGCTGCACGGCTACATGACACGTCCTAGGAGGCTTGCCATTTCGCTTTGTTATCGTATGCTCCTAAATTAAATGCTCAACGTATCATTGTCGCGCTTTCTTAAATTTTACTTTAGGAGTTGTAGTTAATGGTGTGAAATATAAGCCATAATTGTCACTTCTCTAGTATGGCGTCACTTTTGGAGTTTTCACGGATGGGCATTATATACTATATAAGAATCAGATAGATGCACAGTGGAGCACGTATTCACTAGAGAAACTCTGTAGTGATAGAGTAAAGAAGCATAATTTAGGAATAATAAGCTAAAATTCACTTCTCAAATAGCACGTAATTGACAATAAATCAATCTATTCGCACTCTCATCTGTACTGTACTGTCTTCCCCGGGACCCAGAGTTGATTCAATATCATCTACTCTAATCTCGTTGATTCACAGCCTCGATGGCTACTACGTGTACCAAGCAGGGAGTCAATTGTACGGCACCGTCCACATGACGTGCTCGCACAGGAGTACCAGTCTATATAAACCGACCCTAAATCCTTCCTCCTTCCTCCTCAGAATAAACAGATAGCTGTAATGTTTCAGTCTCTTCTGTTCTCCGATTCTCTAACAACCTGCTTTGCAAGGCCAGTAAAAGCGAATGTTGAGCTTGTTTGGTATTGGCTGAAACTTTTGAAGGCGGATTATTGGAGTGTGGTTTGATTGAATCCAGTCGATATTACACTAGCACATGGGCACAAAGATCATGAATCATTGTAAAGTATTCTTGCAGAAAACTTTGATAGGGTTCTTTGTACAATACTGCTATTAGATGTTGGTGAGTGGGTATGACAACAGTTTCCCGTCGTTGTAGTAACGCCTTCACGGTCGTTCTATGGCTCTTGTTGTCATTTTCAGAGTTTCTGTTGTTTTTGCTCTTCTTTATATATGTGCCGCGCGGATGATCTACTTTATGTACTTTTAAAATAGTTCCAAGTACAGAAATCTACTCGATCTATCCTGGTATAAATGGAAGTTGATGGAAGTTGTTTGCCACAATTGTTGTGGTGTTTCTGTGTCGAGAGTTAAGTCATTTATATAGATTCCTATTGTATCACACGTGCGCTAGTGTCTTGCGGCCTGTGGTTGTATTGGCCAGGTGCGTCTGGAACATTCACTATGGTATGAGCTGAGCATGCGTTTGATCTGGAAAGAAGGGGCGGTTCGTAATTTACTTGCTGTGTAGATGCAAACCCCAGAGATGAATATGAATATGCTTACCTCCATATGCCAATCACTCAAGTCCTCCAAGGTAAGGGTTTTACATTGCACCCTCCCCCAACGAAGTATCTCCATTAAACCCTCCACACCGCTCATCAAACACCTCCGCCTCCACCCCCACTACTCCATCAGTATTATTCCTTCCCAGCACATTGACTACCCCCGTCCCATACTCTTCCCACCCCGCTACTGTTCCCTTCCCAGCAAACTCAATCAAAACACTCATCATCTCTCTGCTCAATTCATTCTGCTTCTTCTCATTCGGAATGCCACTAAGATCTTTTCCCACGCCAGGTCCATGCCACATGACCAGATCACTGAGGTGATATGCCCCACTACTGGGATACAATCGTGTGTTATTCCAGTCGCCGAAGTAGCGGTAGCGGTAGACGGGGATGTTGTGCTCGAGACGGATAGAAGCGGATCGTGCGGATGCGCATGTGAATGCTGGGGTTAGAATTAGCCATGCGAAAGTAATGCTGTTGAGTAAAGGTGAGTGGGTACAGTACCTTGGAGTTCGAAATCAGTCCATTGAGTCTCATTTAGCGTGATGTTTGATGCAAATGCCGCAAGTCTGTACCACCCGGATTCGTGGTCATTATTTCCTACGATATAGGGCTGGATGTGGTTAGTGTTATTGTCACTCCCTTGAAGTTTTACATAAAATGACCAATCGAGCAGGATCCTACCAACTTAGCGAATCTCCCCTGAGCAGCTCTCAAGTCATAATCGGCAAACACGATCTTCCCGTCAATAGTTGGTTGAAACTGTGGTCGAGGCAGCGCTTTAGTAGGTGCGTAAGGAAGTTTTTTGATGCCGTCCAAAATCGTCTGGAAGTGTAAATCTTGCATACACTTCACGTCTGTACCATTTCCACACCCCACAATATTAGACAATTGATTCCAGAATGACGTGGTGAGCTCGGGGGTATTTGGTGCCCAGCTGAATGCTGTGCCTGAGAGAGACATTAAGCGCGAAGCGATGGGATTTTCAGGCCATGCAAAGGCATGATAATCCACTGAGAGGCCGCCGACGGACTGCCCGTACATAAGAATTCTGGAAGGGTCGCCGCCGAACGAAGTAATGTTCTTGGTAACCCATTCTAATGCCAGTCTTTGATCCAAAAGCGCAACGTTTGAAGGCAGAGATGGGGAGCCTGGAAAGCCAAAAACAAGGAGACGGTAGCTAGAGGAATAAGCAATTGATATTCATAAGGAAGGTGATCACAAACTCGATAGAAACCATCACAGCGTCGCCAGTTGCAGCTACATATTGACCTTCATAAAAGGTATTATTTGTAGATCCGCTAGCAAATCTTCCACCATGGATGAATACCAGCACTGGTTTCAACACCTTTGGCGACAACGACGAGGTCCAGACATTGAGTGCTAAGCAATCTTCACTGAATGCCAGTCCAGTACCACCGCTGGCTGTTGCATAGATACGTTCAAAAGTAGACGATTTATTTGGAAACGTGGGAAGAGGTGCCGCAGGATTGAAAGGACAGGCTCTGAACTTGCTCGTTAGGTGGGTATTTCGAGGTTCCGCACTAACGAAAAGAAAGGCCTACGGAGCATAGTGTAACGCTTCATACGTATCGTAAGATTCGAAAGGCACAGGAGCTTGGAATCTTAATGAGCCGTTTGTGGGTTGAGCATATCGAATGCCGAGGAACTCGATAACGTTGCTGGCGTTGCTAGCTTGATGTCCTATTAATTTCCCACTTGTTGTCTGTACACCGACTTGCACACGTCCATTCTTGGCTGCTAGAGCCGCGGACACGAGAATTGAAATGAGCAGGATGAACATCTTGGCAATGATTCTCCGTGTCATTACAGCTCGTCGTAGGGTACGGGCTAGTCGTAATGATATAATATCTTGGGAGGCTGAGAAACGCGGCCGTGTGACATGAGAAGCGGGGTCGTATCTTATCCACCACAATTCCGGCAGCTCATACAGGGGGCGGATTAGAGACTCTCTCTCTTTGACAAGCGGTAAACTGCCGATCTTCCATCACGAATTGGAAAAGATCGGACGAACACACTCTTCGAATTGTCAAGAATGTAGTATTTTCCAATATCATTCGTGCTCTTGAACGCTACCTCATCTAAAATAAGGTGGCAACGAAGGCGCGTCCAGCCTTCTTAAAGCCCCCTTCATCGTCCTAGAAACCAATTTACCCTCCTCTTTTCCCTATCCGGAACATACCCCCGGTCTTCAGCAAGCCACAATTGCCCCACAGAGAAGAAAACCTACGGCTGGAATTGTGCAACCCTTTCTTTCAAAAAGGAACACTTCGTCGCGTCATTGAACTTTGCCACCGTTTTCTGTCGAAATCAAATCCCGGCCCAGAACTCGATCCAGTTTTACAAGGCGAACGACGGACTACGAAGTATGTGGTGATTTTGCGATGCGGATATGTGCGTTTTGATATGATCTTTGTTGGCACCAGGTGATTCTGGGGTTTGAATAGATGCGATGGCGGTCTTGAGTTTGATCGATCACCTGACTAAAGGGGTTAAGTCGGAGTTCAAGAGAGGGCTGGTGTGTAATGACGAATTATCTTAAATTTCGGGCTAGTAGACTGACATTCAATGCTTTCAACGATTAGGATCCGAATAAAGACCCAAGAATCGGATCTTCTCGAGAGAACTCGACGAGCTCATCACTCTTTCCAGCAGCGACAGGATCCAACTCCTCATCATTTTCGTCTCTTTACTCTACCCTCATCCCAGTGACTGTGTATGCAGTTGTATGTCTAATTTTATTCTTGATCTTTAGAAAGAAATACCCAAGAGTTTATGCGCCAAGGACTTTTTTGAGTAGTCTCGATGCGCAGTATGTTTACTTACCCCTTAATGCTTGGTTACAAACTAACGACAAAGCAGCGAACGCAGCACAGAGTTACCCAATGGGTGGTTCAACTGGGTTATCCCTTTCTTCAAGACCCCTGATGCGGCTGTATTAAACCAATCTTCGCTTGATGGTTACTTGTTCCTCAGGTTTCTGAAGATCATGTGTGTGATATGCCTTGTTGGCTGCATTATAGTCTTTCCGGTGCTGATTCCACTGCATCTGCATGGAGGAGGCGGGAATTCACAGCTAGACCAGTTGAATTTTGGTAATGTGTCACACAAGATGACCTATTATGCACATGCCTCACTCGCATGGATCTTCTTCGGTAGGAGTCCCTACATATTGACGAATTTTAACTAACGACCTAGGATTCATCCTATACATGGTCTCTCGGGAATGTGTTTACTACATCAACCTCCGTCAGGCATATCTGTTACATCCGTACTATGCAAATCGACTTTCATCAAGGACTGTACTGTTTACTTGCATTCCGCAGCAAAACCTCGAAGAGAGGAAACTACGAAAATTGTTTGGAGATGCTGTAAAACATGTTTGGATTCCAAGGGAAAGCACCGAGCTGGAGGATCTAGTTGATGAGAGGAACCAGACCGCTTTCCGTCTAGAACGTGCGGAGACGAGATTGATCAAGCTTGCAAACCAGGAGAGGAATAGAGCTCTCAAACACGGCCATCCTGATATTGAGGCTAGTGTCGGTATGAATTCTGTGAAGGAAGTGCCGAGGAAGTCAAGGGAATCTACGCGATTGGAGAAAGTCAAGGATTCTAAAGGAGTAGTCTCCGAAGAGGCACAGCCAGCCAGCGAACCGCCGATGTCGCCTACGGATACCTTTGTAGGGTCGAGCAGTGCATCAAAAAAAGAAGCTAGGGTTAGTGAAATTGCAATGTCACCGACGGGTTCGCGAGCTACCTCAACCGAAGACTCGGCTTCCCCAGCTACTCCGGGTCCTAAATGGGGTGATCACGGTTACGGTATGATGGGACCACCTCCTGGTGTTAGCGGGTCGATCGCTTCGCAGTGGATACCGTATAGCTGGAGGCCTACTCACAGGTAAGCAATAATTGCATGGATATCTCTTTTAATTATTGAATGAGGCTTGGCAACAACAGTGTTGTCAGTGGTGCGCCTGTTCGTACTGCACGACTCAAGAAGGAGTCATGTTAGTTACATGACCATCTGCACGGGTCATATTGATCACTTGTACTCAAGTATATCCTCAAATCCTACTTCCTGGTTTCCACTACTAACAACACTGGACAACATCTAGGCCTCTTGCAAACTATGGGAGAAGAGTCGATACCATTAAGTGGAGCCGGAATCGGCTCAAAGAGCTTACTACGCAGATCCAACAAATGAGAAGGAATCACCGTAAAGGGAAAGGCGGCAAACCATTACCTGCCGCGTTCATCGAATTCGACACTCAAGTAAATGCCCAAAGCGCATTTCAAACACTATCCCACCATCGAGCATTTCACATGACACCCCATATCAACGGAGTCCGGCCGCACGAAATCGTATGGGACTCGCTCCGCATGAGATGGTGGGAGAGAATTGTACGTGGTTTCGCACTGCAAGCCTTCGTCGCTTGCACCGTAATCTTCTGGTCAATACCTTGCGCCTGTATTGGCATTGTATCGAATATCAGTTTCTTGACAGAGAAGATCTTCTTTCTTGCCTGGCTAAATCATTTGCCTGCCCCAGTCTTGGGTTTGATTACAGGCTTACTACCTGCGGTAGCGTTGTCATTTGTCATGTCACTTGTTCCGTATATACTTCGAGCATGCGCACGTCAATCTGGGATACCTTCCTACTCGATGATCGAGCTCTACACGCAGACAGGGTACTTCATATTCCAAGTAGTCCAGGTATTCCTCGTCACAACCATCACATCCGCAGCCTCAGCTGCATTTGAAAAAATTCTTGAAGATCCAATATCAGTTAGATCTCTACTATCGCAGAATCTTCCCAAGGCTTCGAATTTCTACGTTTCATATTTCATCCTCCAAGGTCTTGCGATGTCTGCTTCGAGACTGTTGCAAATTGGTTCCCTCATTCGACACCTGATGTGGCAGAACGAGCAGAATCAAAGGGCTATGATTGATAAATGGCATAGACTTAGGGTTGTGCACTGGGGAGCAATATACCCCGTCTTTACCAATATGGGCGTTATTGCTATCACATACTCCCTCATAGCGCCACTGACCGTTGTGTTTGCTCTCATTGGGCTGTATCTCATTTATCTCGTCTCGAAGTACAATTTGCTGTACACATATTCCTCCGAAATATCCACACGAGGTCTACTATACCCGCACGCCCTCAGACAGTTGCTAACTGGTCTTTATCTCGCCGAAGTTTGTTTGATAGGGTTATTTGGACTGAGAAGCGCTTTCGGCCCTTTGGTTCTGATGTTTGGTCTGACTATCTTCACGGCTTTGGTTCATATTAGTATCAATGAAGCGCTTGGACCACTGTTGTGGAATCTGCCACGCACGCTTGCTGTGGAAGAACTCTATCGCGGCCTGGCTTTCAATGCCAATCTACAAACGCCGGGGATTCCAATATCAAATGTGGATACCGGTAATGGCAACTCATGTTTCCCAACGCAATCTCCAGACCAGCTGCCTACAGCTGATCTAACCTCCGCGCCTAACCCGAATTATATCTCCGAGAACGTAAACGAAGGAGAAGACTCCGACGATGAACCTCCCCCCAACTCAGACACCTTGCACGAACCCAACCCCAGTTCCCGAGGAGGCCCCCATCCAAAAAAAATCGAAGGTCTCCCCACGCTCTCCAAACTAACCTTCACCTTCCTCAAAGCCTCCCTTCTCGCCTCCCTAACCCCCTACCTGCACCATCTCACCCCTCTTATCCGCATTCTCACCCCCTTAATCTCCCCCACCTACGATCCCTCCCGCCCTCCTAACTTCATTCTCAAATTCCTCCACCCCGAAGTATTCGCCGACTACCACATTCTCCGCTCCCTCACCGCGCCGCTTCCTACACCATCTCAATACAGCTATACCTATACCAAAAAACAACACGAAGATGCTTATTTCCCGCCCTGCGTTAGACGCGGAGGGGATCCCAAGTTGTGGATCCCAAGGGATGCGGCGGGGGTGAGTGCGCAGGAGTGTAGGCATACGAGGGAGAAGGCGGGGGTCGAGATAAACGATGAAGGGATTGAATTAAATGAGAAGGGAAGAATCATCGTGGAAAACGTGCAAGCAGAAAATAATATTTGGTGGAGGGAAACGAGGTTTTGAGATGGGTTGCAGGGGGAATTATGATTTATGATAATATAATTTAGATTGCAAGGTTTTATGGATAGGGGTATAGATGTATCTAGCGATTAGTTGTGTAAAAGGTAGGTTTGAACGAGAAAAATAAAATAAAATAATATTCTTAACAATCAATATACACTCAAAAACCAATATACACTCAAAAACCAATATACACTCAAAGAGAGGCCGCGACGCTTATTCGAGTTCATAATAAAGTTATGAATAGGATATTATTCCCAGCAGACATCAAGGCTCTTTTCCACGTAAAGCAAGCCACACATACACACATCGATCAGGGGATGTCGATTCCCCGCAGTCTATCTAATCTGACGCGACGCAAGGCCCCCCCCCCACCAAGATAGAGCATGCATATGATAGTTCTATGCATCCTGCTGATGTGTAAACCCTGCTATTGGTGCCATGCCATGCCATGCCGCTACAGCTGGCAGCCATAAGTCCTCCCTACCTACGTACATCTATCTATCTAATGATATACCATACAAAGGCAAAAACCAAAATCCCCTCATCAGTCCATCCCACCCACCCAAACAATTTTCACAACCCCAAACCCAGATAGACATCAATCCAACCCAGCATTCCCACACCCCACCTCACCCCACCCCATCCATGGCACCAATCCTCCAAAAAGTACGCACCTTCGCAGAATTCGGCCCCGTCGTCGACTGCATGTGGACCTCATTCAACACGCCCTTCTCATCCGTGCTGTACCTGCTGCACCCGCTGCAAAGCTACACCTCCGCCGGCTACCAAGACGCCGTCGCGAGCTCCAAGACGCGCATGTGGGCCAGCCACGAAAACGCCGCTCCAGCGAGCCACTGGATATACATCTGTGACGAGAAGGAAGTGCTTGCCGCTGCGCACTGGCTGGTCTATCCCGCTTCGCCGTATGATGGCGTGGGGGGAGGAGAGGAGAAGCAAGTCGTGGATGTGTGGCCCGAGGGGGACGCGAGGAGGTTTGCGGAGGTTTATTTGGGGCAGGTGTTTGGGTTGCGGAGGAGGAGGATGTGGAGGGGTCATGTGCGTGAGTTTGTCTTTTTGTATTATTTTTATTTTTTTCATCTGATTTGAGTGGATGTCTTGTTGGCTTATTATGAGCTGGTTGATTGATTGATTGATTGATCGATTGATTATTATATATATATTCTCGAGAGAACAGAACTCGACATGATGTTCACGCACCCCTCGCATCGTCACCAGGGCCATGGAAGCGCACTCATGAAATATGGCATGGATCAAGCAGCGGAGTTGAAGGTCGAGGCAGTGGTGGAATCAAGCGAAGCGGGAATGAAGCTGTATAAGAAATTTGGGCTGAGGACGATTGAGAAGGTGGCTATTGATACGGCTACGGATGACCCGAGCCCGATTTGGAAGAAGATGCAGAGTGAGTTTGGGGGGAAGAGTGTTTGGTGGATGTGGAAGCCGGCGGAGGGGGTTTATGTGCAAGGGGAAACGCAATTACCTTGGGAAGCCAGGAGACCGGGAGTTTAGAAGGAAGTTGGCAGGTCGTTATATCATACCATCACTATCGATTTATCATGCTCATGGTGAGAGGCATAAATAATTGACTCATTAAACTGGCTGGTGAGCTAGATATAGCAAGAAGAAGACAATGAGTCCGATCCGATGGAGCGAGTGACACAAATCGTGGTACTGTAATCGTACCAGTTTACGTACGAGAGCTGCGAACTCTCCTGGTGCCAGCCAGCAAACTAAAAAGCCTACTCGCGTGCAGTAGATTTAGATTTGCAGTCAGCAATTCAAAGAAAGGTTGCTGTTGCTGACCTTGTTCTGAGCAAGACGCTCATCGATCTTCTCCTCCTCCTTCCCCCTTTCTCCCTAACAATCAACACACCCATTTCCAAGTTCCTACCCCCAACACAACACAACAACAATATCCATATTTTCAATTGAACAATCGATGGGATCGGACCAGGTGGGAATAGTTCCGTGGTATGATTCGATGGATTCCGGATGAAATATTAATCAATCAATATCTATATCTATAGTTATCTTACTTATATGAAGAACCAGATATATAAATTTAATGAAGTATACTATATTATATTAGTATAGTATAGCATAGCATAGTATAGCAGAGTATTCAAACCTCAAACCTCAATTGCTTACTTCATCGCCAGTGGCAGTGGCAGTGGCACGACACGATGGATATCCTTCATACTACTTACCACTCAAGTAGACTGACTGACTGACTGACTGACTTATATACTGCATAGGTTGGTTGGCACAGAATAGTCCCAGTGTAAACAGGCTCAACTACAATCTCATGCATTCTCAATCTAATAAATAATCCTGACTAACCTCTCAAATCTCCTCCGCTCGCACATACGGGAAAAACAACCAAGTCGATATAACAATCAACCCAACCAAACCCAACCCAATGCGCTCGCAGCTTTATACAAAAAGGTCAACAATAATAATTAACCTTTCCCAAGTTATTCCTCCAACTCCAATCTACTCTATTCTACTCACCACTACAACTTCATACCCAACGCCTTCCCCACCCTCAAACTCTGCCTCACACTCAAATCCAACATAATCTCCTCACTTCCTCCCGGAATAGCATAAGCCCTAACATCCCTGTACAACCTCTCCACCTTTCCACCCTGACCTCCACGGCTATAACTGAGACCTCCGAAAATCTGACTTGCCTCTCGAGCACAGAATTCAAAGGTGACTGTAGATTGGGCTTTTAAGCCAGCGATTGGTCCACCGAGTCGTAACATTGCTTCGGTTTCGCCCATCTTGGAACATTGGTAGATGAGCGATTCGAGCCAGGAATAAGAGGCTTCGATTTGACGAGCCATGTGAGCGAGCTTGAGACGGATGACCGGGTGGTCGATCAGTTTCTTGCCGAAGGTACGACGTTTGTGAGCGTATTTGACGGATTCTTCGTAGCAGACACGGGAGAAACGGATACATTGGATGATTATACCGATACGTTCATGGTTGAAGTTTGTCATGATGACTGGGATGATGTTAGTATAATATCATTGTGGGGAGAAGAGAATGTAACATACCCTTGAAACCTTGATTCTCTTTCCCAATCAAGTTCTCGACTGGTACTTTTACATCTTCAAAAGTAATATAAGTAGTACCACTCGACCAAACACCCTGACAATCCATCTTCCTTGTACTAACACCACCAGCTGATCTCTCAATCAACAGTACACTGACACCATTCATACCCTCACCACCAGTCCTAACAGCTGTGGTGAAGTAATCACTCCAAATACCATTGGTGATCCATTTCTTCTCACCATTGACAATGTAATGTTTACCATCCTCAGTCAGCTTGGCCTCACAAGTCAGATTAGCCACGTCAGACCCAGCATCCGGCTCTGTAATCGCAAGACAAATCCTCTTATCACCGCTCAAGATGCCTGGGAGGATTCTATCTACGAGAGGCTTCTTGCCGAATTTGACCAAAGGCGGACATCCAATACCGAAACCTCCAATGACATTCCAAACAAACCCACCACTTGCCGCACGCGACAGTTCATCGGTCAGAAGTAGCTCGTGGAAGAGATCCCACTTTTCCGGAGCGACGCTCTTGACTCGGTTTTGTGTGTATTGGGTAGGATAATGAACACCCATCAACCCAGCTAGATAACCTCTTGCACCCATCTGTTTGTAGATTTCGTCGGGAACTTTTCGCGCCTCGTCCCATTCACCGACATGGGGTTCGATTTCGGTCGAGACCCATTCGCGGACTTCGTCGCGGAGAGCGGCGTGTGATTCATTAAAGTATGGGGAATGGTACTGTTTGAAATTATTATTAAAGCCATTCGCAAACAGGTAGGAGAGAGAAACAGTGAGGAAACACATACACCTTGATACCAAGTTGGATCCGCAAACGGAATCAAATCACCATACGGATCCAATGGATCCGACTGTTCCTCAATTTGCTTCGCATCACTCGTAGGAACCGGTACAACGGCACCACTCTCAGCTTGCGGCTTAACGGGCTCCCTCTTTTCCTGTGGAGGAGAAGCTGGAGGAGTGGGTGGGGCCGCTGCTTTCTTCGAATCTAGCGAACCAACCTGGAGCTTGGCCTTGTATTTCTTGAGAATACCCTCATTATGGTATTTCCAGAATTGTTTCGAAGCATCCTTTCCAGCAACTCGGGTTAAGATCTTTTTGCCGCCTGGATGTTCGTCCTGGAACTTGGTGAGGTCATAGACATCTTCGTCGACGATGATGTATAGATCGTTGGGTTTGTTGTGGGATGCCACGTCGCTTTGGCTGAAAATTTTGGGCATTTTGATTTGGATGGGTTGTTCCAATGTTGGTACGTACTAATTGTACGTACTGTTGAACAATGTATAAGTTGTCGACTTGTAGTATGAGTGAAGAAGAGGAAGAGGAAAAGGAAGAAGTGAGTGAGGAGAGGAGAGCTATTTGTCTATTGTAGGAAGCAGGTAAGATTTGTTGCATTGATGTATTGTCTTGTTTGACAGTTGGATGACCGACCGACTAAGACTTACTCTTTCACATGCCGTTCCCATCTCCACTCTCCACTCTCCACCTTCACTCTTCAACCCACCACACGCAATGGAGCATTCCTCGCCCATCTTCCGTATCCGCCAGAATGCTCCAAAATAAGCAATGCCTCTCTATTTCACCCCGGATTCTCTCCAGCTTTCACCAATTCTCACTCAACCCGGTGCCGAAAGTAACTTGACTCGTGATCACATGTACATGTCGATATTAGCATTTCCGGGCCGGTGATTGGTCGGAAGGGGAAAAATGATCGCATTTGACATGTGAGAAGAAACCCGGGGCGGTGTTCAAGCATTCATTTTCTGCGGTGTAATGACTGTAATTGGTTTAGCGTTGATGGATGCCGAGGCATAGCCATTACTTTAGTGGCTGTGGGAAAGTTGGCACGGTTGGTCATCTGGGTTCGGTCTGATCTTCTCGGATTGATGAAGTCGATTGCTTTCGACACTTTCGAATATCACATGGCAAGCAATAACATTACTCGAGCGACTCGGTAACATAGTCCCGTCTTGCTACTATCTGAGTACGAAACGGTCGACTAGGGGTAGTGGTAGGGGAGGTGACGGAGAAGTGGGAAGGGAGGAATATGCTTGGTCTGATTTGGTTAAACCAATACTATCGATCTTGAAAAGGGATATACTATCTGCAGCGGAAGAGCACGTGCAGGAGTTTATATTCGAGCCCTGGTGTATAGATGGATGGATGAGGATTTGAGGGGGCGAGTGGTGCGGAAGGGGGAGGTGGGAGTTGGGAGGAGAATTCTACTAAAGGGGTGTTGAATTCTTTACTTTCCCCTTTTTTGCATCCCAAGGTGAGTCAATCAAAAGTCCAGAGACGATGGGAGGCTCAGGATATAGGGGGAGCGGAATTGGTGTGGAATTTACAGAAGGGCTATTTTGAGCGGAAATGTAAAGAGAAGGAGAAGGAGGGATGGGTTGGTGATGATGAGGGGTTGTGGGAGAAGATGGAGGGGATTGGTAAGATGTTGGGAAAGACGCTTGGTGGATGGGGCATAAGTAATGGGAGATTAGGGCGGTAAGGGTGCTGAGGATGTGAGATGGTATCGTATTGCTAGTTTTGGAAGAGGAGGAGGGATTGGCGGTAGGATATGTAAGGAAGGTAACAAAGGTAGCGAGGTTAGGCCCGCCAAACAATATCGTTACAAGCTTCATTCCATGGAAGTGAAATGTCAATTGCTGTTAGTTGGTTTTCTAATGTCATGTATATTTGATATCTATTTACAAAGCAGAGCTAGATCTTAAATTAAGCACCATTTACCAAGTCATGCCACGATCAAGCATATCTAAAATCTCTAGAATATCGACCTCAAAAACCCATGATTTCATCACCCACCACATACTCACTCACACCAAGCCTTATAAACAACTCTGCTCCCATAAACCTCCCCCTTCTTCAATAAAACCTGCTCCCTCCACTCATCAACATTGACCGCATTCACAAACCTACTCGGCTCCACACAAAACCCGCTTCTTGGACCTCTAGCTTCTAGTCCCTCCACAGCCGGCACATCAATATATTTACCCGTGTAGAACTGGAACGCTGGTTCCGTGCCCAGTACTTCGAGATGGATGCCAGTTTCGGGGTGATATGCTTGGACTAACTTGGTGAGTGGAGATGATCGAGTATCGAGTGTAGTGAAGGTCGATTCGGGATCTACGACGAAACAGTCATCGATATCGGGATCTTGTGGACCGAGGGTGAATTCTTTGTCGGTTTGTACGCTAGAGTATGGTTTTGGACCGGACGTGGGAATTCCGCCGTCGTCGACGGGAAGATAGGAGTTGGTGCAGAGAGTTACCTGTGTTCCTTCGATTGTAGGCTTGCCGCTGAGGTTGAAGTATCTGTTGAGGAATATTGTAAGCTTCTCATCTTTTTCCGGTCGTGACCTCTCCCTTTCTGACTTTAGGCTGTTAAGAAACAAGACCATCCATTCCCGTCTCACAGAAAACAATATTAACAACACCTACGAATGATTGGTAGCATTAACAGCCGTCTCCTCCACTCCCGTTCCATCATCCACCAATCTCACCTCATACTCAAAACCCAGCACCCTCGCCTCCTTCCCATCCACCGTCTGCTTCCCCGTCGTATAAACCACACTAACCTCCACCGTCCCCGGATAGCCCTCCTCCCCATCCTCATCCCTCAACCTAAACTCCACACTCTCACCACCCTGCAAACCCTCCACCCCAGGAATCTCCCTAACGCCCACCAACTTCGGGCCCTGCCAGACTCTCTTCCCCCACCCCTTCGGACCGCCATGTAAAGCATTCACGCCATTATTCTGCGTCAGTGCATATTCCTTCCCATTCAGAGAACTGATTTTGGCATTCGCGACACGATTTGCGACTCGGCCGATTGTTTCCCCGAAGTACGGCGCGTTGTATTTCTGATAGAGTTCGGTTGTGGGGAAGGATTGCACGATATTGAGAGAAGAGCCGGATTTGGTAGGGACGAGGAAAGATTTAATAATGGCTCCGAGGGGGAGAAATTCAAAATCTGGTTCGAGAGGCATCGTGAGGAAATTTTCCGTTCAAATGCGATGATGAGAGAGGAGACAAAAATTCACAATGGAGAGGAATTGGAAAGAAGAATCTGAAAGAAGAAAACAGCTGACTGAAAAGTCAATGACGCCTTTTGAATCGTGCTCGGGGAAAAGTAGAAACCGGAGGGGTATTTTGCCTGATTGTAAAAGGTGGGGGCGGGGGACCTCTGGATTGGGAAAGTGGGGTGAAAGAGCCGTACATGCGAGGGGCGAGGTGCGAATAGGGGCTTTTTGAGGCTGAATAAATGGGATGTTGCGTTTAGCCTGTATCTCGAACAATTGCTAGAGCATCGATTTATATTAGATGGCTAAGCTACTATTTACACATGTGAGCAAGTTAGCATGTTAGCATTTTGAACACCAAGCGCCTTCTTGCGAACCTTGACAATCTACTCCTGCAACCTCTCAGCCGCGTCTCATTAGCCCTTACCGGATTTCAAACACGGTTTCTGTAGATTGAAGCGTCTCCGGTGATACATTACGGATGGCTTCCCCATCCATTATTCCATACACAAATGCATCTCCAATCAATTCCCAGCAAGGCTCTTTATTGAAGCGTAAGTGCTTCCGAAGGACAACTGGCACGCTGCACCCATATAATATGCAAATCTGGTCGCCGACCTTTGCGTTTTGAGGAATGAGACCAACGAATGGCGTACTTGTGGCGTTATTCGCCTTAGAACGAAAAGTCCGACGGTTCCAAATAACGTCCCGAACGACGGCGAGGAACGTTCTAACGTGGTCTGGGATGTCAGTGTCTATAAGTTCTTCAATATCGATACTAGACATATGATCAAGCAGATTGCCGGATTCTGGAATTTCAGTGCTAAGCTGCAACAAGTGGAGCATCGCGACTCGAAAGAGTCCGGGTGCAGGTTCGCCTTTGCCATCACGGTCTGCGCAAAGAGTGCGCCAAATGGTATCTGACGGGCTAATAATGTTCGAGTGGGGTTTTCGAGATACTGTTCCAAGAAGTTGTAAGCACTCTTTCGTTATAATAGCATTTGCCAATCTTGTTGATCTCTGAGCGACCTCCCCAAGAATGATACCCCTGGCGTCGAGTGAACCGTCACACGCGCCATGTTCATTTCTTCTGACAGAAACTTGAGGGCTCAATCCATAATGCGTGTTATATATTCGCCTTTGGCTTCCACCGACAAGTGGTTTTCCATGTAAGCGGTGATTCAACCGCCGAGAAGGATCTCCAAAGGGCAGCTTATCTCTGGATATGATCCAAGATGGTAATTTCTGGTTGTTTTTGCCACTGGGATGCATTACTGAGGAAGAAATTGGCGTCCAAGGACGACAGATCATATCCAATGACCCTGAATTAGAACAGCAATGCAAAATGAAATCCACAAAAACATCTAATACACTTTTGCCGTAATCCGGTATTATAGCATCAGACTGATCTATCCGTGATAAGGACGTTATATCATTTGCCAAATTCAACAAGGCATATATCGTATCCCGCGGATCGGAGGTTTCACTAAACGTACCCAAACCCACAAGTGTTTCTAGGGACATTTTCCGATGAAGAATATCCCCATCCGCCGACTTCATAAATGACCCTTCCATTGTATCAAGGAGCCTAACAGCTGGTGAGTCGTGAAAATTTGTCAAAATTGCTGTTGAGAACATATTTGTTGTGCGACTGAAAGCCAATGGTCCAGTAGTGCTCAGTCTAGCTCGGACCAAATCTACGGCCATGGCAAAATGGTCCATATGGATTTGACTGTCACCACAACAAATGGCCGAGTTTTTTGAGAAAGCCGCTTCCTGGAGAACCCAGCCACGTCGAAACCATGGCCTTTCTAAGATCTGGGCTAGTGCGATGAAACCGTATTGTTCCCACCATGATTCATTCCATAGAAAATCGGTTGAAATGATTTGTGAAGCGAATTCCAGCGCAAATTTGCTGGAAGAGTCTGCCTCGCCTAGCCAAACTAACACGCTACTGGCCTTGCTGTAGATTGTGGCCATTTGCCTGACCTGCGCATTTCTTTCCGAGTCATCGAGCTGATTGATGCGAATAGAGTCCACCCAAATTTGGAGTTGACCTGTTGGGAGCCTAATCCTTTGTAGAGCATGGTAAAGGTTTGGTTGTATAAGTTTCATCTTATCATTGATGATAACCGGGTGGATTGCAGGCTCTTGGCCCCAAACATAGCTCAGCGCATAGTATGCTGGGGCATCTAGAAGATTGAACTCATGAATATGGCCAATGAGAGCGCTTCCTATCAGGCCGGGCTCAAGAATGAAGATACGAAAACCGAAACGTCCAAGTGGATGGGAATACAACAGTTCATTGATTGAGAGCTCTTCTGTGGGCCGAGCAAGGCCAGAGTGGGGAGCAGAAAGGCGAGGTTTTTGTTCAACTTGCACGACCGAAGGTGTGGATATGTGGGATGTCTCTGGTAGCCCTAGGTACTTGATGTGAGCCGGTTGATCGTCCACTGGCTCGTCAAACTGATGGGTTCTCGATACTCCATCGATTTCCTCTTTCAGTCTCCTGAATGCTCTTTGTTTACCCTCGCCGTAGATAAGTGGCATGGAGACACCGAATATGCCAAGTAGAGAATAAGCTTTGTCCTCTTCCCATCTACCTACCCTTTTTTCAACCCATGACATTCGCTCAGCGATACCAAATTAAGACAAGGGAGCGCCCCGAAGAGCTTCAATTGCGATCCCCGTGATCTCGTGGAGTAGTTGCTCTAATGATTTCTTGTCGCCAACTAGCTCGCCCTGGCAAGAAAAGAACTTCACTGTCGTGGGAGCAAGAAGATCTTGAACTGTCCAGCTTCGAGTGAACCATTGGCTCTTTCGCAACTGGGCGTTTACGTAGTTCTCACTATTACCACGTGTAGAAACATCTGATAGATAAACGTAGCATTGTGCAGCATTGCGATACCAATGAAACATAGAATTGATAGCCTCGGCGACCTCCACGCTGTTAGATTTGTCGATACAACATGTGTCGGCCCAAACATATTTCAAACCATCGCGTGTAGCCTGTGCTGCGCAGAACTCAATTTTGCGATAGCCAGGCTTGCTCTTGCTTGTACCTTCCATCAGGTCTCTGAAGCCGACCTCTTCGCTATACGGCCCCCATGTGTGTGAAAGTATAGCATATGGAGGTTTGTCGTCATAGAACACCTTGAACGAGCTGAGCTCGCCATAATTGTCGATCTGTAGTAAACGCATTGCCAGACCAAATTTGCGATGTGTAACAATTGCAGGTAAGGGCCCTCGTTAAGTTCAGGTCACCGAATTAATATGCACTTCAAAGGTGGTTGTTAGGCTAGTAGAAGAGGTTACTTCTGCATCGGCGCTCATATCGACACAGCTGAATGGTAGCCTCGCGGCAAATGGTCGCACTGTTGTGCATTAGTGATAGCACGCGAAACTGACCAATCACCGGCCAGCCACTGTAGGAGATCATGGCTGACTTTCTAGAATGTTCAATGTTCATGCGCGACAGAACTGTGAATGTCATGTCGCTGATAGGACGGACACACCTAGAATATGAATCTGAGAAAGGAAGGAGCAGATATCAAAATTGTAGGGATTATAGAACAAACAGTTTCCAGACTCAGTTGCCGATGGGGTTCGTACCGGACGCCATGGTATGACGGATCAATCATTTTGCATTGAGGTTCCTAGAGCTTTCCGAATGGCCACGAAGATAATCGAGCCTTGGCCCATGAAGGAACTACTCACTCACTCAGTCACTGGATCTTATCCGGCTAATTGACGCATCAGAAGATATAGGCATCCTTGCACCCCTCTTTCGAGATATACTGTTTGATTCGGCTCTGGAGATCTTGCACTCGGCGGAGCATTTGGATCCTTAATATTGAGATTAGAATAAAACAAGGAAACGACTTACTTTTGGCTGCTGGACTAAGAAGAAGCATCTAAAGCCCAGTCTCTGGAGCTGGTTGAGCATACGTCTTTGGATTGTGAAGGTTCATTTTTCCCTCTATATAACCTTATTCTAACCTCTAGCTCTAGCTCTACTCTGTCCATACACCTAATTAGGTTAGTGACCTTGGCACTGTAAATGTAACGCACCACAATTACGTTCGGCTCAACCTTGGCTCAGTCTTGTACTGCCACTGCTCATACTCTGCTCAGAAACCAAGTATTCCTATGACTGAAGGAGTAATGTAAGATAGTGATGGATTTCTTTTTAGTACTATGACTGCCAGAATGGCAATAAACCAATACTTTCGTTTCTGATCAAGACTGGCTTGCTAGCTTTGCTACTATTCCCAGACGCTCTGCCACTGATTCCATGAATGAGCCTGTACCCCATAAACCCACATCATTGAGCTTAAGTGGGAGATCCTTCCCTTGCTCTAGTAATAACGCATTGCAACTATACTCAAGCTTCGATTGAAACATACGTACTCCGTTCTCCATAATAGTCCAGTGAACCCAAAGCTCATGAATGGGACCTTCCGTGCAGACAGAGAAGAAGAGCGCTGGCTTGATATCTATGAATGGCGAAGAAGCACCAGAACGGATTCTCTCAGGTTTTACCAAATCGTTCAGATCAAGCTGTATCTTGAGTGCACAAGCGCCTGAAACAGCAGCTTGATTCTCTGCCTCAAATATTTGTTTACCGGTTGAGTAAGCCTTACCCTCAACAACAGCAAACGGAAATGCAAGGTCCAGAGCACGTGGAGCAGGTATTGGGATCAGCATTGGTTCGTCTAACCCATCTGCATTTACTACAATCTCATCTTGCAGCCATGTAAGAAATTGCCTAGCCTTGGTATTGTTCAGATTCTGTGATGAGAGAGCAGATATAAGAGCCGTGACTTTCATACCCATGGAGATGTTGGGATGGTGAGTCTTGATAGAAGAGCGATCCTCTTTCTTCCCTTGGAGAGTGATCGGAGGAGGCATTATGTTTGAACCTTGCGAATTGTGCGTGCTCGCGGTGACTTCAGTCTCTAGTTGCTCCACAGCAGCCATGAAGCTCGAACTGAACTGTGAGTCCCGCCGAGGAGCCACTGGTTTAAGATCTTCTCGTCAGTCGGCCTGCTGATGGATACAGAGATTCTTGATACCCAAGGCCTTGATCGCAGTATGCAGCGGGTCAATAAAATCATCCTCTCCTGAGTGAGCTCTAACATTTTCGAGACAGCTGTTTCTGAATTCTTTGGATATAACATGAATTTCGGCTCGGCGGTCATCCGAAGTCTCTTGATTGAGAATGCTATCAATAGCAGCTTGAATATGACCAGGTGGTTCAGCATGGAGATGTATCTCAAAAGCTGCAAGATTTCTGTGACGATAGGTGGATGTAGCATTAGAAGAGCGCTGAGATCGGGTTGTCTCCGTTTCATATGTAGTAACAGAACGACGTGATGAAGTCCGCTCGAGATGTGGAGCAATTATTGTTTCGCTCTCTTTGGTTCCTATGGCTCAATTGCTTCCGTTCAAATACTTTGTATTCCGGTCAGGAGATTTAGATTTGCCCCATAGTCTTTCTCCTTATCACGTGCGAGATTGACAGCGGAATCGACCGTAGAATCGACCGTACCAACATACATATACGGTCTCGCAGGGGTTCAGGGAAGTGAACGAGTAGGAAACGAACAACACGGTCACGATCCTTCCCGAGAAACCTGGCTGCTGCTCATAATCTGCCGCGATGTCCATAGCTGTGCAGTGCCTGATGATGTCCAATACAAACGCCGGGGATTCGATAGAGTCATCAATGCTTCTGCCCCATGTGCCCATACTGTACTCTGGAGAAGAGATAATAATCAGGTACTACCCGTTATACCCACCACAGTGCAACCCTTCACGGAAAATAGTATCGTGGATCCATTGATATAGATGCGCAGCCCTGCTCGTAACGGAGGCATGTTAACCGCATTGGTGAAAGGGCTCACTTGGGTATCGTGGGCTGAAAAAAGAAAAGGCCAACAGTTCTCTGCGTCGTTATCCGCTTCATTCCACCTGGCCATTCATGAGTCAACACCTCGCACGCTCATCGCTCAGCACTCAGCCATGTCGTAACCTCATCAGATTTTTCTTCCTCGCGTCAGGTAAAACTTGTCGAGCTGTCAACCAACCATTTTGGAAAGTGGTGGGGTTGAACTGACTGCACCAACCCCAAATAGGAAGAATGTAAACAGCCTTTGGGATGTTGACCTCTGATATGGTAGACGTAGACAAGGCACGCGCCAGAACCGAAATCTCATTTAACTATGCCTTCACCACCCCATGTCGCGTCCAGAAACTTGCTTGGAAAATTTTATACTATGATCTTACTTATATGAATCGACGACCTGGTGCAAAGAAGACTGCCAGTTTGGTGCTTTGTTTTGTTTGGTAGAACCGATATATGTTCTAATCTATTGTGGACCGGTCTGGATAAGCACGAATCAGAGAGAAATAAGTTAAACATGGCGGAAACGGAAGACACAATGTTCGTCGACAATGATCAACCTATTGCTTTACGAAGAACGCGGAGGAGCTGCGGACCGGCAGAATTATATCCACTATCAAATTCTCGGTCCCCGCTACCACGAACATCAACCCTTACAACACCCAGACGAGGACGGCCGAGAAAAGCGAGGGTCTCAGACCCAGGACCCATCTTTTCAGCATCGCCATCTGGCTTGACGCCCTTTATTCGAAAGACTTCTCTAGGCTCCTCCAAATCCAAACGACGGAAATCAGCCCCTGTGCGACTTCTGACTCGCCCCGAACCCAATGAACCGATATCTGGCGAACTCCAGTTTGCTCCACTACGACAGGTTCTGGATGGTCGAGTCAAGAGACGTATGAAGAGAAATCGATTAAGTGAGGAAGTCAACAAGATCGAGTGGCAGAAGAGACATGAAGCAAAGGCACGAAGATCAGAGGTGCATCGTTTGAGGAAGGAATTGGAGCAAAAAGATGTCGAGATTCAACATATAAGAGATGAGCAAGAACTTGCGAGCCAGTTCGGGTTCGAATGCGGGACAACCCTCCAGGTGGATAAGGTGTGGGCAAGGCTGCAAGAAAAGGAGAGGGAGATTGAGCATTTAAAAGCAGAACTGTCACAAAAAGAGGAGCGCTCTCATAGTCAACAAGACTGGACTGTGGCTACTCAGGATCCCTTCGGTTTTGATGATGATGACGAAGATATAGATATGTTGCAGGATCATGGAGATACGAACAACGACGACTTCAACATCGGTATAACGATTCACTCCTCTCCCGAAAAGCCCAGAATAACAACAAATTATGATGATGCATTCGCGGAATCAAACGGGATCACAGACCTACCGACACAACTCAACAGCTCGTTTCCATCACCACCTCCCACTATCGCAGACTTACAGTCAGCCGGCAAAAGGCTCTCAAGCACATCCACTTCAACCCAAGATTCTTTCCCAGATACTCTTCCTAATAATCTTGAAGCACAGCTTCTCACGCTACAAGCAGAAATCAAAACCCTTACAGCTGCGCTGGCACGCAATAAAGATAATGAATCCCGCCTTTCTCACAAGCTTTCCAGTTATCTTCCACTCGACCATTCGAATGATAAATCCCTTGATGCAGCACTCGATTCCGTTCTTACTTCCCTCACGCTTGCACAATCTCGAGTTCTTGAAAAGGAAGCTACATTCAACGCCCTCTCTAATGGAGTCATCTCTCTCGGATTTTCTGGCTCTCCTGAAGAAGCGATCAAATCCATCGCTCGACAATTCCGCACCGCGCGTCTCGAACTTGAATATCTCACACCTGGTGAGAACACAGAGGGTTTCGAAAACGAGAAGTTGCTGGAAATGCTGATTGGTAGGCTAAAGCACTTGGTGGAGAAAACGCAAAAACAAGAAGCAACGATAGATCAATACCACGCACAAGAAGTTCTTCTTCGTCAACAACTTTCTACACGTATTGACGCGCTACATGATGTACAAAGAGAACTCTCAGATGTCATTGCTGTAGTTCAGAGAATGAGCAAGGAAGTTGAAGATAATGAGGTTTCGAACTCGAGGTTGCAATCAGCGCTAGAAGGATACAGAAGGGAGGTCTCAAGTCTCGAAAGGCTTATCGAAAGGATTGAACAAGAGCACACGTCTGTAGAGGAAGACCTACATCGCGGACTCCGCAACCTCGACGATCAACTGCAGCATGAAATTCTCCAGCACGAAACACTAGCCGCACAAATGGAAGGAAAAGACATGCTGGTGCAAGAACTTGAAAAGCGACTAACGATTGCTTTGAAAACTTCTTCCTCACTGCAAAAAATCCTCCGCGAAAAAGAAAGTGAATTGGAACGCACACGAGGAGGAAATCTATACAAAGACGAAAAGATAGTTAGCCTAAGAAACGATCTGGATAGAACGTGTTCAGTGCTGAGGAACACGCAAAAGACGTTGGAAGTGCTGAGAGATGAGAACTCGACGCTGAGAAACGAGAATGAAGAGTTGGAGGGAATGGCGGAGGTGTTGAAGGGGATGGTGAGGAGGGAGAAGGATAGGGGCAAGAGAGTTGTGGCGGGCATGAGGAGGGAGTTGGTGGGGGTTTTGGATAGGGGGAGAAGGTTTGTGGAGAGCGAGGAAGGGGAGAGCGCTAGTGAGACGGAGGGGGATAGTGCGAGTGAGATGGAGGGGCCTTGTACGAGTGAGACGGAAGCGGGCGACAGTTTTGAGGTTAAAATGATGGAAAGAGAAACGGAAAAGGAGAAAGCAAAGGGAAAGAAGACAATAGTGAAAAGGGGTACTTATTTTGATTCTGGGTATGCGAGGAGAAAATCTGGTGGTGCGACGGGGAGTCCAGAGAAGAAGAAAAAGAAGAGGAGATATGATAGCGGATTAGGGTTCTTGGAGGAAGACGATCAGGATATGGATGAGGTGGGGGACGATGAGACCGAGTCGATTGCTGTTTGATTTGGGTGCTGCCGGAGTCTGTGCATTGATTGCTGGGCTGGGTGATGAAAATTGAGACATTATGGGTTGGGTTGGGTTGGGTAAGGGAAGGGATGGGAAGGGGAATGGAAGGACAGATCATTATGATACCTATTGTTGAGATTCTGGCTGGGTTTTGTTTTTGTTTGATGCTACGCGATCTGTTGGGGGTTGGAGAATGACAGAAGTCTGTCTATTGAATGGACTAGGAATTTTTTTATGCATACATACATACATACACATACCTACGCGTAGGACGGCGTACATATACCATTGGATGTTTCTTTTGTTGCTCTTTATGATAAAAATTGTCGATTTTAGCGTTTTGATACACCAGTCGCAGCTGCGTATACATAGATGAAGACTTACAGTTTTTACTACAAAAACTTTTTTCTGAAAGTGTAGTATTGGTTTTTTGGGGATTTGTGATGGATGTGATGTATGTGCTGGTTCTCGGTACGGAGGAAGAGGGAGAAGAGAGAAGAGCATGGTCAATCATGAAAAGCTTATGGTGCTGAAAACGAATGTTAGTAGCCTTTAATACTGCGATGAAGTGGATTAGACCGTAGTAGGAAGTAACTGCCTATCCTTTTACTGTGCTCTATATGTATATGGGAATACCGTCAACCATCTTGTCGAAGATTGCTTGAAAGTCACCGAGGCCAGTACAATGTCGCCGAAGATTGATAGGCGCATTTGTGAAACTTCGTAGTTCGAAGCAGGAGTGAGCAACGACCATCACTACGGCAGACATGTTCCTTGATCTTCTAAGTTCCGATCCCCAGCATCAATACTACACGACTCTCCGAGGAGAAGCACGATATGCATACAGCAAGTCGAACAAAGTTTAGGCTGCAGCATGGGACTCCATGGGCCGGGTTTTCAACTTCTTGTCCCACCCATGAGTTGCCAAGAACCTACTGGGTAACCTATTGCCCGGTGAGTGATGGCCAAAAGGGCTTAGTAGTACTAGCTATAGAGGCAACAACCCATATATTACTCCTAATATTAGAACTTTTAAGGGGATTAGTGGGTATAGGTAGCCTAATAGGTTCCTGGTAACCCACTGGGTAATGGGTTGGGCCCCTAGGAGTTCTACCCACCCATTGGGTTCCCGTCAAGGCCAGCAATCCACCCACTGGGTTTCCGCCGCAGCCTAGTCATTATGAGTCCTGGTAGTGGGGATGAGTGAGAAAGGAAAATCATGTCAGGGATGACATGCATGAGAAAGTGAAGGAGGTTAGAAAGAAACAGTATCGAAGAGCGACGGGTTCGGTGCATGCTTATGCTTCAATTTAGCATTCGAAACAGTAAGAACGATGGCAAAACGTGTGGTTGAGATGCTCGCTGTTTGGATGATCGAAGAACTCTTCGTGTGGAACCAAAATATAAGCCTAAATTGTCACTTCTCTAGAAGTGGCGTCACTTTTGGAATTCTCACACTTCGATACTATGAAACTAAGGATGGAAACGCATATAATTCCTAGCCAACATCCGTCTCTCACTTGAAAACCAATGTTTTGTCTGTTACTAGATATCTTCCATTCCGATTTGTCACCCCTGCGAAAGATGGCATGCTTAAGATCACCACCACGTCAATGACAGCAACGTCGCCCAGTTTTCTCTCCGTTGGCCTAGAAAGATTGGTTCTCGTCCAGCTAACGTACGCTATGGTGATTCAAATATGCCTCCTCGCAAGTTTTGCATCTCCATGCGACGACGATCGGAAGTGGAAATGCTGGGCCAAGCTGGGACTGCGGATTTAGTATTACAGCAGCTTCTTAGGTAATAGTATGCACGATAAATTCCCAATAGTCTACATGAGGTCAAACAACCAATAACGTGCTTTCAGGCTCGTGACATAAGATGCATGCTTAGATAAACTTTACTGTAGAGCCACGTGTTGTAGTGGTAACCAACACGGTGATCGACGTGTTTTACTTTTGATTCGGTCTTGGTGAATCAATGAACTGGTCCTAGCCAGTCAGAGCCTATGCTGCATGATAAAACCCTATATATACAACGACTTTAATAATTAACATTAAATTCAAGTTATATGATTTCTTCGTAAGAAAAGCTTGAGATTTACTTGGGGATAAAATTTCGATCTAGTAAATTTTGTTCTCATTCAATGAGCTGTTTTATAGTGATGATCATCACTTACAATCAGAGTGAAGTCAAGACAGGAGATGAAATTGGCCGTTCTTCTTGATGACATGCACAGGTTTTAGAGCAATCTAAAGCTAGGAGCTGAGACATATGGAGATAGTTGTATAGTTACTACTGTGTACATGCATGTCCATGTTAACACACGCCGACATTGAAACTCACCGACGGATAGTTGTTGTACCAAAATATTCAAAAACTTACTTAGTTATTGTGTCAAAAGTTGATAATTTATTATTTTCTTTTGGAGAATTAAGTACTTGATGATATAGTATATATTGATCTGGTCTTTATTTGGATCTACTCTATTTGAAATCCTAATAAAGATTTCAAGATACTCGAAAAAGTGATTCGAATGAGTTTTGGTGGTGTTGGTACAGACTTCAATTCGTGGCACCACTGTATTACATAAGGGGTAGTGCTTGGTTGAATTGTGTCCAATTCTTCTAAGTGGGAGATCTAAGCGATCCATGTCGCCAAGCTCTCCTGTATTGAGATCATTTCCGTCAGGGGGGAATGCCGTAGTTGGAAACCATTCCCGAGTACTCCTGTAGCCGTACGGGATTGATTTATATTATCCGACAGGTGGAGTTTTTTACTTTGATGTGCTTCAACTCAATGTCGGCGTATGCCATGTCACAACCATCAAACTTCATGTCTAGTGATGTTTAATCCTTATACCCCATTTCTAGCAGTCATGCTCAGATACTTGAGCACGGGAATGCCCTCCAGAGAGCACTGCATTGCTCATGCTGTGTAAATCCCCATACCACCAACCCAAAGGTCTATGCAGCATGGATATCACCGGGGTCATTTGTGAAAAGAAGCCATTGATCTTGTCCGTTGTCGCCCTTCTTGTTTTCTGCTCAATCCTCCACCTTTATTTCTTTTCCCCTTATCAGAAATTGCCCCGCTCAGTTCAATGGACTGGTCTTCGAGATGAAATTTTCCCCAAGACCAGAGCGTGCTTGAGAGAATACTGCCGCGGCTTTCAGACGAGCCACCAGGGCTTTCTAGAGGTGAGAACTTCTCTGGTCAATTGTTCTACATAGGAGATGCATCTAATGCTGAACTCTTTCGAATGACAGAGCCAGGAAACATCTACTTCAAAAGCTCGGCCATACATTCTTCCATGTCTTAACTTCAACCCCCTTGTTATTATCCCTCCAAAATATACAAAATGGATTATGTCCCAACCAGAGGATACCGTCTCCGCCCATGCTCTCCATGAGGAAAGTATGGGTTTGAAATATTTCATGCCATATACCTTTCCCGAAGTGCCAACACTCTTAAACTTCATGGGCGATCACCTTCGGCAATTCTCACAAAGGAGTCTTAACACCATTCATCAAGATATCTTACTTGAGCTACAAGAAAATATCGACTCAGTCTTCAGTGTAGATGGCAGTGTCTGGAAAGAAGTCAGACTTCTCGAAAGCATGGAGGAGATAGGTTCAAAGCCATTGATACGTATTATTTATGGTAAAGAAATGGTTGAGAACCCAGACTTCACTAAAAATTACGCCAAACTGATCTTTCGATACAACATTGGTTTGTTATTAGTTGGAGAGTATTCGCCAAGCTTTCTGAAGCCATTTTTTTGGATTTCTCATCGGAATACCCGTTGCGAGGTCTTTCAAAAATTGCCTCAAGATAGTCCGTCCCATATTGCATCGAGTGTTACACCAAGCAGAAGCCACACACCAGCGAGGAGACGTCGCTAATGCAGATCTGATCCCGAGAACTTTTTTAGAACACATCGCATCTGCACTTGTGAAGGATAAAAGGAGATCGATGTTTGACACGAATGATGTCGCCTCTGTTATATTGGCCAAAGTAAGCTTCTATCATTCGTGATCAGGAGCAACCATCTAACTTAATTTCTCTCCAGAGCATTCTAACCACACCAACCGCCATCACCGCTGGAAATGTATTCTTAGACATCTTGAGTTCAGATCCAAGGGAGAAATATTATGAGATACTTCGCGAGGAAGCATATACTGCATACGGAGAATCAAACAACGGAACCGATCCATCCGTACTTTCGAAACTAGTAAAGACCGACAGCGCAATTCGAGAATCAATGAGACTCAACCCGTCATTCGTTCCCTGGCCTAAGCGGAAGATTGTGAGTTTGCCAGGATCATGCTGGTGATATGCAAGATGAGCTGACTGACCTGTGACCACTACCAGGTATCTCGCAACGGTGTGACGCTCCCAGATGGAACGAACATACCGTATGGCTGTTGGATAGGCACTCCGAACTACTCGATTCAGACGTCAGAGGAGTTCTATCCCTCTCCTTTGAGGTATATGCCATTTCGCTTTGTGGGTGATTCGACTTGCGCAGCGCGTCGCGACACGATGGAAAACTCCCCCGATGCTGGGATCAAGAAATGTCTCTCTATGACAACGACTTCCCCTACCTTCTTGGCCTTCGGTCTGGGCAGACACAACTGGTATGTCTTTCTGTTTTCAATTCTTCACAACATCCATCTCTAATCTCTCCCCCCTTTCCCCCCACAGCGCAGGCAAAAGAATCGCATCTCACATCCTAAAACTTCTCTTCTCGCACATATTTCTTCATTACGATATCCAACCTCTCTCTTCGCGTCCACGCAACACGCGATTTAATGATACCAGCACACCACCTCTTACGTTCCGTATTTCGATGCGCCGGCGACGAGACTATTCTCCCTATATTTGACAGCGTTCTAGAAAGCTTTTACACCCGTATAGCGGAGTAATTCACAGGAGGAGTAATACGCTGGTCGCACCCCTTAACGAAGCGAGTTCTTCATCTTTCGGTAACTTCGAGTATTGAAAGAAGAATTTTGTAAATAGTTCTTTTCTACGTAGAATCTCTTGCACCTGTGCAATGATATATATAGACTTAAGAGTATATTTAATCGCTCTTTTACAATAATATTAATTCCGAAACACATCTCCCCTTCCAACTCTCTCTCTCTCCTCTATCACCAGCCAGCAAGCAGACCACCAATCCAACCCATCAATTTATTAATCTACCACTCCCCGAATATTTCTCTTCTGTCCAGATAATCGACAATCGAAAAGTCATTTCTCTACATCGTATCGACCGTTGAACAGAATAATACACAAGTCGAGGAAACTAAACTAAAATCAACAGCGCAACACCCTCCCCCAAACAACCAATAGATGATGTGATGTGATGTACTGTAATGACTACCTGAGCACCTTTGGATGTAAGTGAAATTTGGACATCCAAGAACTTATATATCTGATTATTCACGTCAAATTTGAACACTAAGAGCTCATATATATATATATGCTAAGAATAGAAGATCTCAAAAGTATATATATATATATATTGGTTGTATATCTATATCCAAGGTTGGAGTTGATCGGATAGGTTAGTATATCTACTACTGTAGTGATCAACCCAACTAAATATACTTCTGGTCTTCCCCTGCTTCTCGCTCTCTTCCGAAGAAATTGGCCAGGATTGCATTCCTTTCTCTTCACCAAGCAGCGGAACATACTTCTCGCCTTGTGTCACTAGACGGCAGCTGGTATAGGGAGAATAGATATGGAATAACCACAATCTGCGAATATGTCTTTTTTTCGTCTGTCCCTCGGCTTTGATTTTCACGATGATGTAGATGCATTGTGCCAGCATATTCTTGGGGCTCAACAGCCTGGTGGCGTTAGGAATATATGCAGCAGCAATCAGAACGGCAGAAAAGAGAGAAAAGGCCGAGTAATTAGTACTATTAGTTTTCAATCGACCAGAAGGCAACCGGGATGTGGTTGTCGAAAGTATTAGATGTTGGTTGCGCGGTCCCTATTATTATCTAATAACTGATCAGTCTACTTCGCTACAGGCCAAATAAATCCAAACACTGGGTCCAGGAGCCTTCCAGCACCTTGCTAAATACAGTAGCATTATGAGCAAATATACAGCTTTTATACTCCAAATCAACCTTGCTTTCTAGTATCTTACACCCAAATAGTATTAAGTACTAGAAATAATATAGGAACCCAGTGTTTGGATTTATTCGGCCAGCTACTAAAGTAGTAACTCATCACATACTTTCTATTCTAATGCCTAAATAGGTTGCGGCAGAAGCCCAGCGGGCGGGGCCCCAATGGGTGGGCTGAGAAAATGAAAACCCGGCCCACGACCCATGGGTTACCCATTACCCAGTGGGTAATAAATTGGGTTATAGGTAATGGGTAGCCCACGGAGTAATAGGCAATAACTAATTTATTATAGAAGAGACTGCAGTAGCAGTAGAGTTAAGAATATGTAAGTGATATTTTAGCTAGACAAAATCACAAGTTCAATTTTCAGTACAAAGTATATAGTAGAAAGAGTATATTTTTGAGATTAGTAGAAAGAGTATATTTTTGAGATTAGTAGAAATTATTTTCTATATAACTTCTTAGTCTAAAATAGGTCCTAGGTTCTTAGCACCCCATTGGGTTCTTGGCAGCCCGCTGGGTAACCCATGGGCGGGACATCCCATTGTCCCATTACCCGCCCAGCCCATGGGGACCCAGTGGGCGGGACATCCCATTGTCCCATTACCCGCCCAGCCCATGGGGACCCAGTGGGNGCCCACTGGGTAACCCATGGGCGGGACATCCCATTGTCCCATTACCCGCCCAGCCATGGGGGCGGGACAAGAAGTGGAAAACCCGGCCCATGGGGGCCCCACGCCGCAGCCTAACAACCGGGCTAAAGCTTCCAGCCTCCACAGACATAAGTAAATCCGTCACAATGGCGGCCGACGACTTACATCTGCGCCGCATGGCTAAAGCATCAGCGTGACACCAGACTAAATCTAGGAGGCATTTACGGGGGCTGTTTTTCGCTTACGGTTTCATAAAAATGGAGAAGCATTCCTCTCTTTAGAAATCTGAATTTATTCATCGATTTCAAGATCATTGTATCATTTCTCGCATAATTCTGAAATTATTTGACCACAACATTTCCATCATGCCAGTCCAAGGTTTTCATGAAAGTAGTGCGCTTCTCGCTGACGTGCCACCATCGACAGCGTCTCAACCTCTTGAGAATGATGATTCCGGAAGTATCGAAACGCAAAGGAATGATAGTACAAACGGATTGAGTGAGAGTGGAAACTCAGATCTCGAGACTCGAAGCAATGATGGCGCAAACGATATGATTGAAGATGGAACCTCAGATCAGGCACCGCGGCCAGGGAGCGGGAAGGTTGCGACAGATTCCAAATTACTACCGCAGTATGCAAAAAGTCGGCTTTGCACCACTTTCCGGGTCTGGTCAACCGAGTTGCTAAGCCTCCTGGTCGCCGCTTTGTCCCTGGCGGCCTTGGTCTTGATTCTTTCGCTTCATCAAGATCAACCGCGACCTCAGTGGCCATACAAAATCACTGTCAACGCCCTGATATCTGTTTTCATAGCCCTATTCAAAGCAACTTTATTATTTGCCGTAGCTGAAGGTAAGAGTGGGACAATCTGTGCGGAGATTTTGGATGATTCCTTTATCTGATTAATGGAACGGCAGGAACCAGTCAGCTCAAATGGCTTCTGTTTAAAGAACCCCACGCGCTGGCTGATATGGAGCGGATAGATCGAGTAAGCAGAGGCGCTTGGGGGTCAGCTCGTATGGTATTCTCATGGCCATTACATCTGAACAGCATCTTGTACGTCGCACTTGTCCTCTCTTCTATTCCCAGCAAGGTCGACTAAACCTTCGGTTGGGCTCCGGCTAACGGTAACTTTCCAGATGGATAGTGAACTTCGGAGCTTTCCTGACAATTCTAGGTTTGCTTGTAGATCCATTCTCGCAGCAGATCATCCAAGACTATACCTGCTTGCAGAATGTTTCCAATGCTATCAATTCAACAGACGCCAGAGCTCCGAGGACGCAGACGTTCAACACTAGGCAAAGGCTCAGTCCGCTGGATTACAGTTTAGTGGGCTTTGAACAGGTTGCGACGTATAATGGACTCATGAATTCACCAACAAGCAGTTCAGAAAGTATAAAAGCGTCCTGCTCAACAGCCAACTGCACATTTCCAGCCTTTCAATCTCTTGCCATGTGTCGGTCCTGTTCCGACATCTCTAGTACTATTTCCAGCAATAATAAGTCTGGTTTCTGGAATATGTCACTTGCATCAGGTGCAACAATCGGTTCAGGGGCATTAATGATGACGACCGAGAATAAGCTAGTCAACGCAACTGTCTTCACGTTTGATGGCTTATTGACGAGAATAGTAGGTTGGAACCCAGCATCCTCCGCGGCATATCGCTGTTCTCTTTTCCCCTGTATCAAGAGCTATGAAGCCAGTGTCACGAAGGGGGTGTACTCCGAACGTGAAGTCGGAGTAGGCATAAACCTAACCTACGTCGACTTGCCCAAGAATGGATTCGCTCTCGCGACAAACCTCACCCTATCAAATACCGGCTCCTTTATCTCCTGCAACGCTACACTGTATAACACTTCTGAGAATACTATTCAAATAAGAACAGATACTATGACTCCGTACGACGATCCATATGCCAGCGAGTACGGCAGACCAAATGCATCTACTAGTCCGGCTATGTGGTACCCAAAGAGATGTTTCTGGAGTCTTAGCGCGGGTTTTACTATTGCTATGAATCGCTTCCTCTCCGCACAAATCAACGATAGTTTGGTTCAGATGCTGTCCGACTATATCAGCCTATCAGCAAATGAAACCGTCGGCGATCCTTGGACTATTCGGCTATTCAAGGAAGGCCAAGCAACACAACAGAGCTTCGAGTCCTTCATGGACGGCCTAGCCTGGTCGATCACAGGAGCCATGAGACAGAACTCTTTGGACAGTCCAAATTTGACTTTCGTCCAAGGACAGGCGCAGCGAGAAGAGATTTGCATAAAGGTACGGTGGGCATGGATAAGCCTTGCAGCGGCGGTTCTAGGCCTCGCCGTTCTCTTCCTTTTCACAGTTATCGTAACGGCGCATCGGAGTATGGACTATTGGTGGCAGGGCGATTGGAAGAGCTCCTCTCTGGCACTGATGTGGCATGGTTTGGATGATTCAGCTGTCGTGCGACAGCGGCACGAGCTGGAAAAAAGTGATGAGGGCTTACTTGTTCAGCAGAAGGACTTGTATCAGTCTGCGAAACGAATCAGAGTCAAACTTATAAGGGGTGACAACGGATGGCGATTCTCTGAACAGTAATATTAGTGCTGAGATGATTTAATTACAGGAATCTTCAAGTTGGGGGGGTGAGATAATTGGATTTCTTGACTCTTGAGTAGATGTAAGATGTTTCAGCATCTTTCCCGTTACCAGTGCCGGTTTGCTCCACTTCATTGTGAACATGCGACTATATCTCAGGTGAATGCACGTGTTCGGAACCGTCTCAATCATATCCCTATTGTGTCAAGATACATAGGATGAAGCTGGATTTGGTACATATCTTAGTTAGTTGACAAAACGATCAATCCAAAAACCGTTTCAAGAGAAACAGGATAAGTACCTACATGATACGGAAGTTGGAACTCTGGATTCGAGACGGCGACAGCTGCTATAGATCATATTGATAGCCCAATTCTCCTTGATCTATGGTCGTATATGCCTGACATCTTTACAGTTAAAAATATATACCCCCAAAAGTTTAGGGTACCACAGAGCTGTGAATTATTCAAATCCTTGAGAGTTTGATTTATTTAATAAACTTAAATCTATATTCCAATCTCGATTTTTCGATTTAATATAAATCCTAGAATAAATACAACATTTTTTTTTGTATTATATAATTTCCCCTTACCCAAGTATAAAACATGTGACCTTAGGTCGTCTTCTCATTTTCGTTAACCGAACATCGCTGCCAACCTGCCAGTAGAACTACGTGATGATGACCTGGAAGATGAATTACCCGCACTAGTTTTTTTGGTTCTTTCACTCGATGTTCCTGTTTTTGTCCCTGCTTTATTACGATTATGATTCTCAGTTGTTGGTGAACGTTCACGATTTCGATGTTCTCGACGCTTATGCTGATCACCTCCTTCTATTCCTTTCCCTTTTGCTGTATCATGTGGTGTAACTTTTGCATCCGATGTGCCGTCATGCGCATGCCTATGGCTATTCTTTGGGCGTCTTTGGGAAGTGGTTGATGAATGTCTACTTAGAGTGGACGCATATCCAAAACGGCTAACGGCGCGCGTGGCCACTTCGGTCCTGACTTCCTTAGAGTCATTAGCCTTATTGCAATTTTCTCTGAACTTCTTCCCCGCCAGCATTATATTCGAATGCAGAATGCTGCCAATCGAGTTTCCTGGGCTCCAGAACGACCCGTACTTATACCACCAACCCGCATGAGAGAACTCGCGAAAGTCCTCCACGCCGGCACCCAGCATCGCGTCATACTGGGCGTCAAAATCAGCAAGAATGACTTTCCGCTTTTCCACGAGCGCTTCTTTCGTCAAAAGCCCATCATAATTTGTGTACCCGTCGTCGACACTGCCGTAGCGCTCGAGCACACGACGCGTTACTTTTACAGCTTTCTTACGAAAACGCTCGGAGCGTGCCCAATGCCTATTGAAGTGTGCCTCGGCCCGCTTTAGCACATCGGCTTGCGCTTGCTCTAGGAATGCGAGGTTGACCAGCCCGGGGTAAAAGATCACAACCTGTAGCCGCGAATACGCACAAAACCGCTGGCTTTTATATGCTGTGCTGTTTCGGTCCCATAGGCGTCTGTCGGGAGGGCAGATGTTGACGGTAGTCCAGGCACGATATTTCAACCTCGTGACGGGATCCTCCCACTCCATCTTATCAATGCAGTTGAGTAATCCGCGGCGGAATACATCGATTGCGCCACGCACTGTGGGCCACCGCGCTCCAAACTTATATTTGTTCACGAGGTGCGTTTCGGCGGATGAGAAGGATTCCTCTTCGTCGGGGTCGTATGGCCAATCGGAGGGCTCTCTGCCGCTACGCATCTGCTCCGTGAGATATCGTTGAGTTCGCAGTCCTCGCTTTACAAAGAAGTGGAGGGCTTCCAATGTGTTTTGGACCTCCTTGGCATCTTCATCGATTGTCTCGTTCAGGAATTTGATGATGTCGGTTCGTCCAAGCGCGATGAAGAGTCGCAAGACCCTGAGCACTTCGGGGTCGGTGATGAGCTTCTCGACATCTGGAGACAATGAGCTTTCGCTAACCATGCTGCTTTGGTGCTTGATTATTTGTACTAAAGGTATTACTTGATGGGATCTCCGGAGAATATGAAGCGTGTTTACTCGTCTCGATAGTATCAGAAGACGAGACGAGTTGATTAGATGGTCAAAGATATTACAGTAACGTTGAAGTTTGTTGAACTGTAGATCTCATATATATGCACACTACACAGGAAAGAAAGGAAATAAGGCTATATCATAGACTTGGCGATGAAATCTTCAGAAGTAGTTCAATGGTTATTAAGAGATTGATAAGACTATACTTGTTCAGAATACTGTTGTTCAATAGAGACTGAGTATGTTGAGGGTACAGTAGGTTGACATATAGAATAGTGCCTGTAGGCTTCGAAATAGAAAGAACTTTTTATATAGGTACAGGTACTCTTTAGGCTTATTACTGTAGACTTCGTAAGTCTATTATTATACACTCTATAGGCCTTGCAAGCTTATATTGGTTACTTATACGAGCTTGAGTTGGTCGCTGGGGCTCCCAACTCGCTGAGGAGGGTAAGTCGCTGTCGCTCCTTACAAAAACTGTTTTCGAAGTCACATGGGCCGTGTTTTTTTCACAGGTGGTCGTCCGGGCTTAGGTCAATTTAATATAGATTATAGATTAGTTACTTGATAGGTAGGGGCCTTGTCCTCCTACCCTACTACAGCAGTTCTAACAGAAATTTAGTAGACCTGATATTATACTGAGTATACTAATTATACTTACACCTTCTATTGGTATCTATTTTGTTGGTGTTTAATAAAGTAATATGGGCCTAATAGGCCTGAAGGATATAATATTCACATGAAGGCAGGCTGCGGCGGAAGCCCAGTGGGCGGGTTGCTGACCCTTATAGGGCTCTATTGGGTGGGCTGAGAAAATGAAAAGCTGGCCCATGACCCGGGGGTTACCCATTACCCGCCGGGTTGCCAAGAACCCATGGACGGGACAAGAAGTTGAAAACCCGGATGGGGCCCCACGCCGCGGCCTACATGAAGGAGGAGGCAGTGCTTAGAATAGACCTGTATGTAGACCAGGTACTAATACAGTAGTAGTACATAAAAAGCTATATATAGGCAGTCCTTTACCACTGCAAAATAGGTAGAACAGTTGAATCAAGCACGAGTAACCCTTACTTATTAAGTCCATTTCAAGCCTACAGGCACTATTCTACGTGCCAACCTGCTGTACCCTTTTGAACCTTCAACACATTTATAGATCCAGCTCATTCGCATCATCGAGTGGCCTAGAAATTCTGAGGACGTTTTTACAGCGACGGTGTCAGTGTAGCATGTGGTTGTTAAGGGTATTACCCAGAAATGTGTATTTTATAGTATGGAAGCCCCCCAGAATTGAGGGCGGCTTCAATCTTGGAAACCCTCCCAACTCCCAGTAAGGGGGTGTCTTATCTTGCTTATCAGTTCGCTTAGCTGTTTGGTCAGGGGGTTAGCTTGTTAGGGTTGCCTGTTCGTTTACTAGCTCCAGGCACTATGCAGATATGTTCACGGAGGATTGTAACTTAGAAACATCATCTCCACATTAATCAATAATTACACCCAGACGCTTCTTTCTCCCATCCTAAATGCGACCCCATCAACAAACCGCACAAGAAGCACATCATACAGAAGAAAGTCATTCGGCCAGTTATAAACTTCATTATGCTCGTTCAGCCTTGGGGATTTGAAATACCGCGCTTCTGATACCACTATCAGATGTTCATTTTCTCCAATAGTATTGCCTGGTTGTCGTGGTGTTTTGAAAATATGGCTCCAATCTTCCGGCCGCTCGTTTCCTTCAGTCTCGATCCCGAAACCCGTCCCATTTACTAGGTCTAGTGCGCCGGCCTTTTTCTTCAATTCACTGACCTTGTCAGAGCTCTGTCGTGGCCTAAACCAGCATATAAATGGACGAATGTTCTCGGGGTAGAATGGCCGAGGAGGAAAATGAGTTCGTTACTGGTGATACCTTTCCAATTACGCATGGATTCGAGCTCGTCCGCGAAGTGAATGACTTTCTTTAACACCGCGTTCTTGGCGTCCTTGGCAAAGGATCCTTCTACTTTCCCGCCGACTGACATATACTTAACCAAATTCACGTTCATCTCTGCTATCCATCTTTCGAATTGCTCTTTCGTGAAATCTGGTCTAGTGATTGATGAGCACTTTCTTGCCGCTGAGCTCACGTCGCCGGTAGGGTTGAGCAGCTGGTGGAGATTTTCAATGGTCTTCACTGCTTTTTTCTGTTGCGAAGCAACCGAATCATCCAATTCGGTATCCATTTCTTCCTCTTCTTCCTCGTCTTGCGCACTCTGCATCTCGTGCAGATATTGTCGCTGACGCGACAACGCATACTCAGCTGTAGGGTCGAGATCGGTTCCTTCACTCTCGACGTCTCCCAGGTATCTTGGCTTGTATGCTGGGCTGGATGAAGAAGAGCAGGCCGAGTTCAGGGCTATCAACGAAAAGATTTCATCGAACACCTCCGAGTCTATATCCTTCGAAGATGCATGCAAACTTCACAATCTCGATCCTCGAGATATCAAGCTCCCCGGCACTGATTTAAAGCCGTATCCACATCAAATCATTGGTAAGTGACAAGCCTTTTTCATTGAGTGAAAACACTGGCCCTTTCTAGATGCTACTTGGGGCCTGCAAATGGAAGACGATCCACTAAGTGGAGGCATTCTCGCTGGGGAGTGTGGTAGCGGGAAGACGGTGATATCCCTGCTAATGATTTTGCTTGATCATGAACGACTCAAGGCAGCGGGAAGCGAAGAGCATTTTACGACACTCATATTGGCACCATCCGCTGTCATCGATGTCTGGTACAATGACTATATAAAATACTTCAAAGGTGCTCTAAACTGTCGCATTTTCTATGGGAGACCGGACCAAGAGGATGAAGAGCGTGCCAAATGTAGTGTCGGTGGGAGAGTGGAGGATTTGGACGAGGAACTGTCAAAACTAGATCCCAAAAACCCCGAGGTATGTCTCGCTCCTTAAGGCAATAATAATTATGCTAACCTCAATTAATAGACTTCGAAAACTTTTTTCCTCTCTTCATACCAGACATTCGCAGGGAGGTGTGTTCAAGTCACCTCGACCACGATAACACAGAAGGGTGTTGGTCACATAAAGCTCAATCCGATGGTACCAATGTCCGACGCCGAGTATACGGAGCGAAAATTCACAATACTTTTGAAGAATAAGGCCATTATTGGACATACCATTGCCGACGAAGCTCATTTAATCAAGAACCCTATGACGGTTGCGGCAGATGCCGTATTAAAAGTACGAGCAAAGCGCTTTATTGCGGTCACAGCTACCCCAATGCTGAACAGCGCAACCGATTTGCATGGGTATATGGTTCAGTTGCACAAAGGGAAGGACATCGGCTTGGGTGATGTATTTTCCGTCGACCGTGAGTATAGGAGTCGACATCAATCGCTTCTTCTGAATCAGCTTGAGTATCGGTCTGAGCACCTTTCTCGAAGTCACAATGTTCCACTTCGTTCGTCCGCCAATCATACGAAACAGTTCGGGACAGGTGAGGTGGGTTGGGAAGTTATGATTCTCGAGAGCATCATACAGTCTATCCGCCTCTGCGCCAGAACCCCTCGCAGGCAAGATAGAACCACCAGGCGTGCCGTCCTCATCCAGGATTTGGTCGACCAAAGGATTGAATCCCTCATTGAAAATCGAGACGAGTTTAGCAGTAGATCTCGGTAACACCCTGACGAGGCCATTCCTCACTATACAGTCCGCACAGTAAAACTTCGCATGCAGAAAGGACAGGAGATGCGTTATCATAACATCACCGAGGCGTGGAGAAAGAAGTTGAACGTACCGAACGATGGGGCGGTACAATCAAAAACAGAGATTAAAGTGGCGAACGAGGAGTGTGAAGGATCATTCAATATCGAAGCATATCGAGGTCTTCAGCACACCACATTTGATATGCAACTTGCGCCCTTGACGAAACGAAGAGTCAAGAATGTACCGGCAGGTACCTCAACAGAGGTAGCCTTATGGTACGAAATGGATAATGACCACGGGATTACATTACAAGGCTAGACCATCGGTTGCATCTCACATTCCAGATCCATCTAACAAGCTGGACATAATTTCAGTACACACCGGAAACTCTCCGAAGCTTCGCGCTTTTCTTATCCAGGTTTATCAGTGGAAGCAGCAAGGAGAATGTATCTTAGCGTTCTTGAACTGGCCCATGTGCCAGTGGTATGTGACAGACATTCTTACTATCCATTTGATACAGTGTATACTAACAACAGTCTAGGGACGCTGAGGGTTTGCTCAACATGATGGGCATGAAAGTACTATCATTGGCATCTTTCCACACATCAGAGGAGAGAAGAAAAATCTTGGCCATGTTCAATGACAAGGACTCAGATGTAGACATACTTCTCGTCGGATTCAGAATCGGTTCATACGGTTTGAACTTCCATGGATGCTGTTGCAAGATGATAATCATAGAATATCCCACGTCTATTGACATCTTGCTTCAAGCATTTGGTCGCCTTCATCGCTTTGGAACGATCAAACCTCAAGAAATCGGAATAGGAAGCAACAAGGAAATAGTCTGGTAGTCTGGAAAGTACAATACTTCGTCGACAAAAAGGATTTCAAGCCAATAGTTACACCAGTGGGTGTACTACCTATCCGACCAACTCCCAAACTTCAATATTCGACTAAAATATATGCTTTTGAGATCTCTACTCTAGCAAGTGTATATACGAGCTCTTAATGATTAAATTGTATTGGGACAATCAGATATATAAGTTTTCAAATGTCCAGATTGCACTTGAACAATCAGAAATCCGAAGTTGATCGGATAGTTAGTACACCCACTGGTGGTTACAGGTTTATCGCTTCGGTTCCATCTGAAATCCCTGCTTCGAGTCATTTCCTAGAGCAGTCTTCGAAGTACCTTGGGACAAATACACAGTCCCAGAATTCAAACCTTGGCAATGCAAACACCACTTTCGATACCGCATTACTCAAGAAGGATCCAGCTGTTCCGTCCATTGTTGGCCAACCTCTTTCTTCATGCCTATCCCAGACTCCTAAGACAAAATCAACTCTATCTCGGGATAGTGCTTCCATACCTTTGGATCTAGTTGAGCCAGACCCTCGTCAAGACAGCTCACAAGGAATGTCCAATCTAGGATTCAAATATGGGATCGACTTCTCAAATGGTTTCACAGCAGCATTAGATGATATGACCCTACTTTTCAGATACCGATCATCGACTAGTAGGCAACTTCGAGGCCCCTGCTATACCAGAATTCTCATCTCCAGTATCCACCAAACACGAACTATCTCAGTCATTTCAGCCATCTATGCTATCATGCGAAAACTCCAAAAGTGACGCCACTTCTAGAGAAGTGACAATTTGGGCTTATATTTCACACATCAGTACATATGGCCTCTACAACTAGCGCCTACAACTTGTGGAAAAGAAATTCACCAATGACCTCAGTTACACCCACAGCTCCTTTGGCTATCCAATCTCCAACTGTATATACCAACATCAACCTTACACAGTCTGGAGAAGTCTCAGAGATACCCAGTCACCAACTTGACGACCCCTTCTCTATTGAGAATGATCCCGATGGCGAATACGAACTAGATCCCGATACACCAGATGAGGATGATATCCTCGACGCCGAAGGATCCTGTGAAAAGCTAGAGCAATGGCATTGGAGTCGAATGAACTTGATCAAACTGATCTATCTGCTTATTTCTCACTACATGGCAGCTTGGAGGAGGTTTATATCCTCAAGCTGTAGCAAATTCATGATTCTGGCATATCCCATGGCTTGCAAATGCAAAATGAAGACAAATCGGTGTTTGGGGATCATTCCTTAATCTGGGAATGCCCTCATTTATCGATTACGTGGTCAGTGGAGACAGCTGTGGAGCTCATCCTCACAGATCCTTCAGATTATTTCATCTCTCTACAGAAACAAGGATATCTATCCTACAACTGTTAGGGATCAGGGCCGGGTCCACCGGGAACCATAACTGGTTGGAAGATGATACGATTACCACGTTGACACAGATGTTCAAGTGTCTACCTCGGGTCAGGCTATTCTCTGCAGGATGGGGTAGTACAAAACTTGATTCTAAGATACCTCTGAATCTTAAACCTGAGAAGGACGAATACGATTATCTCGTTATTCCTATCTGTCATAATTCACACTGGATGGTATTTTGTCTGGATATCGAATTCTCGACACATCAGCAGACTGGAAGCGTTGGATCGCGAACGTCAAATCCATCGCTATGACTGGGTACAACATCTGGGATTTAATTAACCCAGATATTGCAGAAGAACCGACCGATCCCCCAGCACCAGAATACAGCGACTTTAATACAAATGCAACCACCTTCATTGCCCTTTCCCTGGAACAAAGGGAGGAATACAAAATGAGCTACCAAAGGCCCAAGGACGTCCAAATGCCACGTTATCAAAACCAGATCAACAAACTAGAGGTTATTTCGCAACTGATCAACAACACGGTCACGGAACGCAACAAGGTTTACATTGAAGATAAAATCTCAGTATGGGCCAAGCTCTCGGCGCTGAAATCGCGATTTGCGCCTGCCGACTATGTCAGGACTTTTGAACTGGCAAACACCTTCACCCAAATGAGAGATTATGACGGAACTCAAAATATCGAACACTGGATCGAGAAATGGCAAGCCGTGTACAAAAAATGCCATCACTCTAGAATCTCACAGTTATGAGTCCCGGCTCGCGCTGATGGCGCAGTGGTACAACCTCCAGCTTTACATTAAAGCTAAGCGAAGCGATTAACAAAAAACGAACTAGGCGGTCTACCCAGCAAGAGGTAGTTCTACACACAAAACCGGCCTAGTCCACTAAGTAGAAGTGGTTTCAGCGGTAGTTCAAACTGCACAACAAGTGCACACAAAACCGGGAAATAGCCCTGGTCTACCAACCGATTAGACGAATACAGAATGGATTCATCAAAAGGGTATTTGCGAGCAACAGCAAGACTTGGAAAGCTGTGGGTTGTTTGTTCTTAAGAATATACAAAACCTCTTACTGAAACGACATCCAAAACTTCCCAATCCCAACTCCAAGTCCGATACAACGACTATGAGAATTGTATATATCCGAGTTCTGGTAGGAGCCAAACCAGCTGCAATCATATCACACCCAAGACTTTGTGATCTTCTTCGAGGTGGATCCAAAGAGCTAGATTCCATTTCTAACAATCACCCTTTACGGAGCATTAACAAATGATCTGGAGGTGGTACCCGATCGTGATGACCTCGTGTTCTCTCGAGTCGAAAGACGTCGAAATTCTCTTGTGGCATCTGGGCTGATTTGGAAAGGTCGAGTAGATTCAGCGGGACTGAGATCTTCTTCATGAGGTCGAGATAATTGTAGGGTCCTTCATCTTTTCTACCCACAATCTGGCGTAGCTGTCGGAGCTTTCTTTCACCATCCTTCCTCGATTTCGCATCCATCTTGCGTGTAGCTGGCATCCTGGGGCGAGGTTCTCTGCTACCTTCTTCGCTGTTCAGAATGTCATCGATGTCTGCTCGAAGTCTCTTTCGTGCCTTATCCTGAGATTGGTTATCAGCCATGAATGATTCGAGAAGAAGCTGGTCTTTGCTGAGGTCGATCTCTTCTTCCTCAAACTCGTCTTTTTTCTCGACGTGAGATAGCAAGTTTCTTTCCTCCTCCTGTCCTGTACGCTGTCTGATAGCAAACTTTCGATCGCCATTCGAAAGCAGATTGGACTGGGGCTGGGAAATCTCAGAGACATAACTTTGTGGACTAATCTCGACAAGAGTTCAATTTCATCATGCTTTTACAGTTGTAGGTATGGCACCTTGCGACATCGACTTGTGGAAGACTATATCACGAGTTTCGGGGAACAAGAGAAAAGGTTACATAGACAAAACCACGAATTCAATCGAATCCTGGAAGATGTTTTCTGCTGAAATGCAATCAACCAGGACTACGTCGGGACCTTACTTACAACCATCTCATCTACCCAATTACCGATGCCATGGCCGCACAATGCTAGCAAGGAAAGTTTCCGGCCAGTCGATGAATGGGCTGCTCATCTTACATGTCTACCAGACGGTTCTCGTGTTGCTCTATATGTCGTGGGTCTGAAAACTCCAAAAGTGACGCCACTTCTAGAGAAGTGACAATTTGGACTTCACAGGGTCTTGACGGGATGTCGACGTTATATCGGGCTTTCAAGGAATTTGCAAATGCATATGCAAATCTGCAATTCATTATTATCATCAAGGAAGCACTGATTCGTCAAATACCTTTCGCCGACCATATGGATTCGCTCTCGTGTGGCCAAATATATGATGTTTGAGCTTCACGACTTTGTCCGGGATCGTCCTCAGAGTCTCGAAGCCAAACTGTTTATTCTTTGCATCCAGAAAGTTCATCAGCAAAAGTAAGGATCGCGAGAAGCGCTTAAATTAACTACATACTGTAGGAATCTGGGGTTATCACTAAAAGAGTTATATCGTTGTGTTGTGCTTGGATGCGTTTTCTCAACATCTACTGGAGACTTTGTAGAACGCCGCCGTTGTATGCATATCGACTTTGTTATATGGAAAAAATCAACTATGAAGCGACCTTGTCCTATTTTTTGTGTACTCCTGCTAAGACGTCCACTCTTAGAAAATTATACGCACTTCGAGTGCATTTCCAGGGCGTCCATTCCGCAATTCTCCCCTTTCTTATCGACAATATTTTCACATCGTGCGACGCAGCTTCCCGCGAACTAGTCCCGTTCAAGTCATATACATATGATGTGTCAAAGGTGGCTTTTCCGTGTCCACTAGGTCAAGATTGCGAATGGAGACCGAAGAATGCTACTGAGGAAGAGCTCAAAATACATATGAGGATTTTCCACTACAAGGATTGGATTCAATATCTTGTCAGAAACTATTCTTGTGGGAAGACCCGGTACGTAGCCACAAACGTCACCCTTGCTTGGTAGGGAACGTCTAGCTGGTTGTACTTTTGGTCTTCCCACACTGATCAGTCTTGCAATTCAGATCAGAATTACAATCAAATTAACAACCCGCAATGGCTCCAAATAACGAGAACAGAGGACAAGATCCTGCCCAGCAAGATGCCGGGCAAGACCTTCATCAAACAGAAGGAGGTGTAGCATACCCAAGGCTTTCCCCACGACCCATACCCGACGCTGCTGCAACGAGCGATGACCAAAGCATGGCTACAAGATACCTAGAGATCAAAACCCGACAATGTGAGAGCTTGAAGATATGGGACCATGATATGTGGTGCGTCTTTCAAGAAGACTTTATTGACTTCGATGAGAGAAGCTTTAAAAAGGCTGGGATAATAGCATGCGTAAACCTCAGAAACGTGCTTCGCTCACATGGCGTGAATATCAGAGCGACAGAGGCTACAAAATGCGCACTCGAACTCGCAAATGCTGTTCAAGTATGGACAGAATGGACGCCCGATGAGATCGTCCAAGCGATGACAGACCCCAATTTTGTCTTCAAATCAAAATCGCCACAGTACATGCTACAGCGACTGCGAGAAAGAGGACTGTTGTCAAACGCTTCCAGGTCGCCAAAGTCCATCTACAAACAAGCAGGAAGCGCAGCTGAGACAATTGAACGCGACCAAGAAGAGCAAAAAGCTGAACCCCAAAGTCCCCGGAATGCCCAACCCCAGAATACAGGATATGAGCAACAAATGCCTGCTTACACCTCTTCGGACGCACGCTCAGGCCTACAGCAACGTCCCCAGTCAGCCCCAACATTCGCACACCCCCCTCGGCAACCATCTCATATACCCCCTCCGCAACCATTCCATAGGCCTCTTCACCAGACGTTCCCTACCAAGCAAGGGTGACGTCTGTGGCTACGTACCGGGTCTTCCCACAATTCTAACCTTATTGATTAGTATGGTAACGGTTATACTCCTCTTGGGCCTTGGGCACGAAACGAGGAGGTCACTATCCAAAAAATCCGTGCAGTGGAAAGCTTACTATTTATCGACAAGGAGAGTTTGTTGCTTGACGCTGCTGATACTGAGTTGGGTATTGCTGATATTGATGATGAGTCGAGTATCGCTGATGCTGAAACTGGGTTTGGCATTGATGATAGCGAAGAGAGGTATATATCAGTCTTTTTTCAGCGGCATGCCGATGTTAACGAGTTGTAGTAATCCCGTCCCAATTACTAGGTCTAGTGCGACAGCCTTTTTCTTCAATTCACTGACCTTGTCAGAGCTCTGTTGTGGCCTAAACCAGCATATAAGGAAGAGGATGAAGAATTGGTAATAGATACGTGAGAGTTGAGGATGGAGAAGACTCGGGGAATGGACGAGAGAGTGAAACAGAGGATGGAGAAGAGCGAGAATTGAGGGGAAAGGAAAAACTTCATGGGATATCATCAGCAGCATTAAAGATTTGCTCAAGAGAGAAGGAAGTAGAGGTTTCTCCCACATTTTATCGAAACATTCTCTCTTCCTTTTTATCCCTTCTACTTCTGCTTCTACTGGAAACACTGTAAAAGGGTTCATTCATTTATCGCTGTCCTCGAGAAATTGATCCGGTCACATATCTACGAAGCTTTATCATTATTCCGATTGATTTGATACCATGACATATAAGTCGGGTTTTGGTAGAGGGGGACCGCTCCGAAACCGCTTATCACAACAGTATGGCAATTCTGCGCCGAATACTCATCGTCAGCATCATGTTGGAGTAATCAATTATTATTATGGAGTCCTACTACCTGTCCAACAACCGCAAGTCATACAAATACCGGGATCCGCCGAGACTGTTTGTCACCAAGGTACTGCCGTCACCGTACCGTCGACACCACAAGTTCCAAGTCCAGGAAGCTTTACCGGTTATACAGCTCTCTCTCAAGGCATGACAGAGATGAACACCAATATTGATTCGAAGCTCACAAACTCAGAGGGTATCCAACACCAGACTCAGCAATTCCCTACTTCTACTAGAAACACACCACTCTCGTACCTACCACTGCGTGAAGTTTGGGAAAGGGATGGTAAATTCGCCACCGCTTATTATAAGTTCGTGATATCTCTATTTTTATTCCTTGTTGCAGTTTGTCCCATTTTTCCATCAAGGTGAGGTCACTCATTTTGAGAGTGGTCTTGCAATTCTCCCTCAAGGCGAGGTCACTCATTTTGAGATTGGTCTTGCAATTCTACTGAGGGATCAATCTCCTGCCTACCCTTTGCTCTGAATTCCACTAATGGCTCGTACCAAACCGATCCCGTCCATCCAGCCCACGACCAACTTGGTAAACTATCGCTGGGATTCTCTATATCCCTTCCACGAGCAAACAAAAGTTCTGAGTTTCGCCAAAGCAGTGCAACGTCGAGCATAGATTCCGGAAGTCGGTAAAGCATAGTTGTATGCATACCAGCCTTGACCACAGAGAGAAGTCCACCAATAGCCTTTAGAGCATCTGTTGGAAATGTCATCTTACGCCGAGAATACAATACAACGATTGATTGATATTCGTGGAATATACTTGAGCGAACCACAGTCCTCACCTTACCCAATCTTTCCACGCATACATACTGCGATTTTGAGGCTGAAATATCCAATTTTGAGACATCGATGTTGATTTCTTCGATTCGACAAAGCACTAGCAATTCAGGTTCTGAACTAGGAGGTGCTGAATTGCTTGTTTCATTTCCCCTCTGCCAATGCGTCATGACGTCTTGCTTCAGTGATTCAAATTTCAAGCGTAGAGGCATATCTTCGAACCACATTCCATTCTTACATTGAAAATAAACTTGGTCGTCAAAAAAGATAAGATATCTGTTGGAGAACAATTGTTCCTGCAAGCAACATGCACGAGATGCCCAAGGGCAGCCGCTGATTTTACTGGGTAATGGCATGCTAGTGACGAGGGTCATTCCTCCGTTATATCCAGTCTTGGTTGTCCCGAAAACTCCGACTTATAACCCGTCGTTGGCCGAGGATCCTTGTGCCGCAACGATACAAATGGAAGCCATGCCATAAATCATGTGCATGTTACTAAACTGCTTTCCCTCAATGCGATAGCTAATGCGATGGCCAATGCGATGGCAAATGGCATGGCAAATGGCATGGCAAATGTCACGGGATCGGGGCGTTAGTCCTAGCGAACCCTTAGCGTCAGGTTAAATCGGGTCTCCCCCCAGCAATTCAAGATCCCCTGCACATTTTCTGGTCCCTCAGGCGCGAGACCTCCCAGCTCAGCGTAGTGGGATCACAAGAGCTCACAACCGCCTCCCAGCAAGAGAACGCACAACCACCTCACAGATACCGCCACCGAGACCACGCAGAGAAGAACATCTGGACAAACAACATCGACAGAACCGCTGCCAAACTGAACCGTACAGAGACCGCAACTACCGATTACCGACAAGATTACCGACAACTCTCACCAGCAATAAACTTACCCCAAAAAAACTAGCTCATTCCCCCGAGCTAGAAAGCGAATCGGGCGAGTCTACGTCCGACGAAAGCCCCTACGCCTCGGACACATCGCTCCACTCCCCCGCGGCTAATGGCATGGCTAATGGCATAGCCCATAGCATGGCCAATAACTGAAGCGTTGTACGAAGTGTACAAACGAACTCCTTGAAGTCAATGGGTCGCCTTCTACGATTCCTGATGCTGAAACTGGGTTTGGCATCCATGTTAGCGATAGGGAGCTAAGCGATGTCGAGTTGTGTATTGAGGGTAGCTGTTGCACGAATAGAGATGATGATAGCGATCAAGATATAAGTAACGAGGGAGGAAAAGAGAGTGGAAATCACAAAGAGAGGTATATCAGTCTTTTTTCAGCGGCACGCCGATGTTAACGAGTCATAGTAATCATACTTCTTGTTCTGCTACACCAAAGGAAGCTATCGGAGATCTCGGTGTTGACGCCAATGATAAAGGTCACGATGAAAAAATGGAACAAGCAGTTCTTGTTACCAAGGGGAAGCATGATTCTGAAGACATCATATATAGTGTGAGAAGAAACAAGCGTATCAGAAAATCATAAGGTGGATATGGTCGTGAATATACCGGTTTGACATTTGGCAAACATCGCGCTGTGTGTGACGACTGCACCTGGGTCGTACACGCAACCATTGCATTTAGCCAGCATGCATGCCGCTTTGCTAAGGGAATCGCTAAGTAATGCCCTGGGTCCTTTGGTTCTATATAGGACCTTTTTTCTTGTACATAGCTTAGTTCTGTAGTTCAATATTCTACGGTCATTCAGCACTTTTATTATTGGTCTCGTCACACTGTGAGTATATTGGAGAAGATTGATAACTTATATTTGTTGCTTGTGTCACTTTGTCTATTTGCTAAAATGTCAAAATATTGGAGTGTATACAATAAAAAGTCAATTGTCAGATGTGCGCATATAGGCTGCGTATAAATAATCCGTACTTAATATCTTAAAGATTCTTACTTTGAAGTACCAGATAATATCTTCGCACGAAAATTGTATAGTAAAGTTGTGCACCTTTGATATTCGGTATATATGTGGGGTCGTCGGCTAATTAAGTTAGCGTAGCATTAATTTCGTTGACCTGTACTCTTCCTCTCTTGTTTCCATCGCCATCTCCCTCCATTTCCATTTTCATCACCATTTCTATATTCCATTTCTATTTCCATTGCCATTCATTCCCCTTTCTACTACCATTTCTATCACCATCTCTATATCCCTCTGTCCCTCCATTTCCATCGCCATCGCCATCGCCATATCTATATTATCCACCTCCATCGCGCAACATTTATCACGACTATACGAGCACTGTCTTTCTATCGCCATCTATCCCTCCATCTCCATCGCACAACATCTATTACGAATCAAAATCGCTCCTTTATTGTGTTATATACAAGAGTTGTATTTTACAGTATCTGCTGCTTAGAACAACCCCGCTAGTGGTAGTCCTTCAGCTGCTTAGAACAACCCCGCCAGTGGTAGTCCTTCAGCCTCTGCTGTTTAGAACAGTCCTGCTGGTGATAGTCCTTCAGCGTCTGCTGTTTAGAACCATCCTGCCGGTGACAGTCCTTCAGCGTCTGCTGCTTAGAACAACCCCGCCAGTGGTAGTCCTTCAGCTGCTTAGAACAACCCCGCCAGTGGTAGTCCTTCAGCACCTACTGTTTAGAACAACTACACTTTATTTTGTCCAAGAGTCAAGGCTGCTCTATAGCCTGGGTGGGTTGGGAATCACACATAAAGTGTGGGCTAGCATTGTTTTTAATGCAATCATTCTTTAACCGCGTTTCTCGCTAATTATAGTTATAGTCATAGGCAAATCATGTCGAATCCGACTCAGATTCTGATCGAGAAGCTCAAGCTACAACGTCTCCTTCGCGAGAGAGTGTTTGTAAAATGGGAAGATCAATCAGGTATATCTTGCACGCTAGGTTCTCGCTCGAATCGTAATAGGCAGAATCTCAACTTTTTCATGGATGCATACTGTGATATGGAAGGGTATATTCATATTCACTTTTCTCTTGAGGTGTCTATTATACTTGCAGGAAACAAGCAGGATATAGAGATGTTATTGGTTGTGCCTCCAGACGCCGACTTCGCAGACGCTTCTAAGCCTCGTTCAATATCGAATATCGATTTATCTCCCCTCGATGCTTCTGCTATTCACGATGCCGAAATCAGCGATTCAGTATACGTTATCTGTATACCATTCGATCTAAGTGCGAAGGGGTTCGTCGTCATGAAGGAGAAGCCTACTGCGACTATTAAGCCCCGGAATAACACATCAAAAAAATTGCTTTGTGGCCTTGAATCTCTATCTAATACGACAACCTTCACTGCATATATCAAGCCAAATGATTATGCGCTGGTGGGCCTGAAACGACTTCATAATCACTTGAGCAACACTCCTACCGACACACGCAAAACCAACATGAAGGAAATGTATATTGAACACGTTCCTGAATTAGTGGAATGGAGTAGATTTGGCCCAATGTCACTACCACCAGTATATACCGAGAATCCTCCTCAGCCACTCCCGGAAGTGCAGGTTCCCCAGTCACCACCAGTCATTTTCGAACAGGAAACGCCGCCATCAATCAATACTATCGAAGCGGTTATTGAAGAAACACCAGCTCGAACTCCAACTGGCCCGAACTCTACATCAGTGCATGGCATTTTCTCTCCTATCTGTGAAGAGTCGTCAGATAGTGAAGTGAACTGGGACGATATTGAAGAGAATTGGAGAAATATCGAAATGAACTTCGATGTGGATTCGGATGAGGAATATCTCGCCAACTTGAATTCTCGAGAACTAAGTCAGCCATTAAATTTAGAAGTTTCAAAGATACTTGAGTCGAAGTTCGTGGAATGGATACATGCAGCAATGCAGATAAACCCAAATGTTTACGAACACAGGCGTTTAACTACCAAGTTGTCAATTCTGGGTAATTGTGTCCGTACATCTAATACTCGTGTATTTGATGCGACTCTACTCTGGTGCTCTGCGCTATTTTTCTACGACCCATTCGATTCCGATAAGACTCTCGGGTTATGGGAGGAGAGAAATTCGTGGCTTATCTCAGATATAGCCAAGCTGATCAAATGGGCTAACACAGTTCATTATGGTGCCGAGATGAGTTCGTTACTGGTAAGTGATTTTGTGAAGCTCGGCGATACTGCTCGTACTGTTGCTCTACACCCTGGGTATAACAAAGACGGTTATGAGCATCAGAAATGTGTTTGTATTAGTCGTGTATTTATAAAATTTGGCAAGCCGGGTCGTTGTATTGGTGGAGAGAACAGTAAACCTCTTTCTCGAAAAAGCTTAGGAACTGACAGTAATATGTCTAAGCGGGTAGCACTGTAATTGATATAATAAAAGAACTTGTTTATTATGCTTCTATAATGTGAACAGCCAGCATAGATACCATATTCGAGCGACGAGAGTAAGATAATGAACATGGAAAAGGTCTCGAGAAAGGAGAATGGTTGTTGACCTTGAAAGATCATGACGACTCACGTGATGCAATTTTCACGTACAAGAAAGAGTAAGACCACACGTGGACGACGGGTGTGCATCAAACAGTCGGAAACCTCACAAGTTTTACCAAACCTGGGGTACTCACATCTGCATTAATGAGTTAAAATGACCAAAGGAAGTTCGAACGCGAATTACAATTCTAATACCTCAAACACCAAAGAAGCTCCGAAACGCCGCCATCATAGAAAATCGCGATATGGGTGTCGGAATTGCAAATCACGACGACATAAAGTCAGTCCTACCCTTTCTGTCCCTTCCTTGAGTCTCTTGGTGTTGTAGCTGATATATCATTGCATCAAATCAAGTGCGACGAAGCAAAACCCACGTGCAACAATTGCGCAAAAAGTTCCCTGTCTTGTGAATATATTCTTCTTCCCTCAACATCAAATCCATGCAGCTCGGTGAAGAAGGCGCTCCCGCTTCCACCGCCCACAGTAACTCAACACGTCTCAGTCCTCAAAGAGACATCACTCATTCCTAACACACCAATGAATCTCTCGTACCCCAGCACCATTGCCTCTTTCGCTGACAATCCCGATTCTCACTCTCTCGATGTCCACCTCTTCCATCATTACACAACGCTTGTAAACCACACATCCGATCGCTACTCTCATTTTGCCATTGGGATGGCATGCACGAATTCCTCCATAATGGACGCCCTCCTTGGTGTCGCTGCCTTCTCACTTCGCAAAGCATACCACCCTCCATCCTCCATTTCCATCTCTTGCCCCGCACCCTCTCCCTTCGAACAGCGTCTTATAAAAGCCAGCCATCACTACATGTCTCGCGCCATCTCTGCCCACCGTAATCTCATCACTACGGAGGGTGTCACTCCCGAGAACAGTGATTTGGTCCTCGCCGCTAGTCTATTCATTACCATCCACGCAACGGGAAGCGCCCGCTTCCTGTCCGCTTCTTATCCTTCCCTGGAGAAACGGATTCCTATTCATTGGTTCAGGCAGTTAAAGGGGCTAAAAGAGATGATCGCGCATGCTGGAATGTATGTCCGCGATCAAACTATCAAGTCGTGTCTTGAGTGGGAGAAACAATCATTTTCGTTGCTGATACCGCCGCTGCTACCAAGTCCTGCTCCGCCGCCTATTTGCCCTCCTGTTTCTAATCCTAGCCATTCGTTTTCGTTCCTTCTAGATGATCTTGAGGATGGTTCTCCAAACTATGATTTGTACACGCGGACAGTCTCACTGCTTGGTATCTTCAATCGCAAGGAAACGATACGTTATGCAATGAAATTTCCTTCCTTAGTAGGAAAGGAGTTTGTGGCATTGGTGGAAGAGAGTGACGAGCGGGCTCTGGCAATCGTGGGATACTTTTTGATGTTGGTGAAAAGGATTAGTGAGAAGACCGGGATATGGTGGCTGCAGGGAGTCGCGGAGGGAGATTTTGATGATGTGATGGCGGTGTTGGGAAAAGCTTGGTGGGGGAAAATGGAATGGGCAGCGAGGGAGATTGGGTGGAATGGTATGGGGGAGAAAGTGCACTGTGGGACGGGAGAAGGGCATGTGATGGAAAATATATGAGTGTGAAGGGCTATCGACTTTCATTCCAAGATGTCGTAGATATACTAATGTGAAGCACCTACGAGAAGATATTGCCACCACACTGGAAGAAATCGGAAAGCTTCTATACTGTATCGTTTATCTACTCAAAGAGGTCCGCCTTTCCTCTGTTGCGTTTTCATCATGCTTCAACGACGCCGGCCAAATTACTGCAGGAAATCTTCCCAATGAGACTTAGCTCTAGCTGCAGTGTGGGACGGCACGGGCCGGGTATGTCACGGATTTAAGCTCCGACTCACCCATGGGTTGCCAAGAACCCAGTGGGTGGTAACCAATTACCCATCGGATCCCGGATAACCCAATAGGTAATAGTATACGTCCCTGAGATATTAACCCACGACCGAGACCCCACAGAAAGACACCAATGTGACAATCGAGTTTTCAGAGTCATCCTGCCTACATTATTCGATGCGGAATATCAGTTCCGCAGCAGGGTCTTGCGGGATGGTACAAACACTGCGTTGGCCCTACCCTACCCGATCGTTCTGCATATGTGCTGCATGCATTTAGTAGTCTCACAATTGCCATACGTCAGGGTATATGAGTCCAAATGGTTTCCAAGGGAGTCACAGCAAGATGTCAATAACTCCATTCATTAGCGATAGCCCACTGCTGTATATCATCCATATTCCAAAACCTCTACTGCTTCTATATATACGATACCATGTGTGATATGCTCTCCCTCTAGCGTTTCTCTCCTTCCCACACGTGCAGCTGAGAAGTATGCATTCGCGCTCTGCCTTCGTTTAATTCAATACAAATAAGACCACTTATTTCAAACTTTTATTGCGTCTCCGATACCTACTTCTAGAGCGGTATTTCTCCACTTTACGTCGAGTACAAAATATAATAAGATATGCCACGAAATTGGAAGTCAACTAAGCGCCACCAGCGGCTGCCTTGAGGAACAACTTTTCGCGCTTGAGTAACGCTGCACCAATGATAGCAATTCCTCCTGCTGCGATGAGAAGGATGTAACTAAATTCAAGCCAATGTTAGCCAACAAATACATTCAAAACATGCTGGAACGGAATTCATAGATGCGTTTTAAGCCTGGAAACGGGTGGTAAACGTACACATCATCGATGGCATTGACAATGACAGTCAAGGCCGGTTTGAGCTGGTCAGCGGGCAAGGTCTGGAATAATTCGCTGCTAGTTCCGGCAATGCTGGCTTTGATCACGTCGGAACTTGTACCGGGCAGGAGATCTGTAAGTCCCTGGACAGCTTTGTTGACGAAGATTGCACCAGCCATTCCGAGGCCGAGGACGATGCCCCCGAGTTGTGCTGAAGAGTTTGTCAGTCTTGCTCTCTGAATGGAAGTTACTCTGTTTTTGGGATATTACTTACAGAACATCATGTAGCCAAGTGCGTATGGAATCTCATCTGGCTTTACTTTGGCCTGAACAACACTGTAACCTGCTTGGTTATATGCACCGACACCAATGGCCATTAGAACTGTGTAGCCGTAGATCGCCGCTGTGGATGTGTGCACTGTGACAGTGTCTGTAGATAGAATTTTCATTAGAATTTCTGTTCCTAGATTGATAAGACGAAATTATTTTCGTTGACTTACACATCAAAACAGCTGCTGCAAGCTCAAAAGCCCCTCCTAGGAAATACCAGGGGTAGTAGTATCCCAGTTTGGTCATGATTGCACCATTAAGGATGATGACGAAGATCAAAATCATGACGAATGGTAGTAGACGCACAGATGCGTGAATCGCGGTGTCCCCCTATTATTGAAACGGTCAGCTTAATGTCGCAGTAATTTATTCGTAGGGAAATGAACCTTTGTAAACTGGAAGAAGAGGGGAATATAGTAGACCGAGATGAAAAGTCCACTGCTTGCACAGGCTGTGAGTCATGGTTAGTATCTTTCAAAAAGATGATGCGGAGAATGAATTTTGAAGCTCACTGTTGAGGATAAACAAGACGACCAGCGAACGGCGTTTGAGGAAATGAACCGGGAACAGGCGTGTCTTCTCAGTACAGAAAATGAGAAAGGTCTGTTGAACTCCGAAAGCCACGAACAGCACACCTGCAACCACGAAAAGCGCAATTGAGGAGCCGCTACCCCAACTCCATTCGACTCCGCCGAAGTCAATACCCATGACAAGAGCAGCAAGTGCACCGGCGCACAGTACGATGCCTACCCAATCGATCATGAGGAAACGTTCTGAAACGGTCGCCTTGGGTTTTGGATCGAAAGATGGCAACAAGAAGACGTAGACAGGAGAGAATACGGCTCCAATGACCAGGTTGATGTAAAAGGCCTACCGTCGTGTAAATGTCAGTTACAAGCGCCTTCAGAAATAGACAGATAGTTTGCTCACCCAACGCCAAGTTGCAGAACTTTGGGCGAACGCTCCTCCGATAGCTGGGCCCACTACAGTACCAATTCCCCAAGAAATTGCACTTCATATCAGTTAGCTCTTGCGATGAAACCAGTGCGATATAATTTTTTAAAAGAACCTACGTGAATCCAATGTATGTGGGACGTTCTCGTATCGTAGTCGAAACGGACAACAGCACGAGTACCCCAAAGTACATGCCGCTACCCTGTTGAGCTCAAAGTCAATATTTGCTTAATTGGATAATCCTGGGACATATGGGGTACTTACTCCCATACCAGCGATAGCCCGTCCAACGATCATAGCTGTCATATTTGGAGCTGCACCACAAAGAGCAGATCCTGCCATGAAGAGAGTGAGAGCCTAAACAGAATATCGTTAACAAAAGTCCGGATACCGAGCCAAGGCATGAGCTTACTCCAATGTATAGCCATTTTGCGTTGAATGCACCGTAAACCTTTGACCATGGAAGTACTAAAGCTGAGGAACACAGTGCAAATCTATATCACATATACTCAGTACGACAATTCTCAATTTAAGAATAGAAGTATTTAACTTGGGCTACTCACGCTACAGAAAGCCAGGACACCTGATCTGCACTGTTGAACTTTTCGATAATGGCCTATTTCATGAATTCCGATGAGCTGGATGATCATACAGAAGAGTATGGACATGTTTTGGATACCATACCGGTTGAATATTTGCAACGATGGTGTTATCCAAAGCAAAAAGCATATGACTTGATAGAATTGCTGTCACCACTAGAAACCACTGCAAACTATTAGTTACCAATAGCTGAGAAGAAGCCAATGTAAGTAAACGAACCTTGACGCCAGTGACTTTCCGAGGCTCATCAACCTCTAGATTAGATCCCTCGAGATCACTAAATCCCTTCTCTTCCTCGCTACTAGATGCGCCTGCCGAATTTGAGTGTTGTGAGCCGTGATTTTCGGACGTCCTTGCGGACTTTTCGAGGTCGCTTTGGGAAGTCGCCGACATGGTGAGCGATAACACGGGATCGTTGATAAAGTGTTATCGATAGTTAATCTGATACAAAAGTCTTTGATGTGGTCAAATTGGGGAAAATGGCGTACAGCAGATATATATATCATGTATAAACTCCGATGATATCTCAATGCCGACAAGAGAGGGGCGCCATGGAACAGGAACAGATGGTGAAAGAGCCGGCCCAGGAGCCCAAGGAGCCGGGACGATCACATAATTCACATTTTTTTTATTGGCTCGACGTCTATGTTGGATTGATCAATAGCACGAAATGACAAATATTGTGTATACGGAGGTTTGTCATCAGAGTGGTTAAGGGGACAGCAAACACGGACCGGGCCAAACACGGACCGGGCCAGACACGGACGGCCAGACACGGACCGGGCCGGGTCTGTCTCCGTGTAGTAATTTACTGGGGGATAATGCAGATGAATTCTTCAGGAGCCTAATCCTTGGAGGAGACCGTATTTAACCATAAAGAGTGGGATTATGCTCTACTATCCCCCCCCATGAACAAAGGTTAAATTTTTATGTGGCAAGACGTAGAAAATATTAACCTTTATTCATGGGGAGAGATAGTACATAGTAGTCGGCGAAACAATGGTTAAATTTATTCTGGTAGATTCTATCAACAAGGGTACTTTTGTCGAATCATATCGTCAAGATTCTACAATTATACTCCATAAAAACATCGGAATTAAAGGAGTAGATTGCAAATCGGGCAAATCAGGGTCGTAACTATGATTTCAATTACCTACAAATTACAACGTAGCCGGGGGGTGTTGGCCTCAGGATAACAGGTTGCAGTTGCAATACCCTCTATACGCTGCTAATCGAGCCTTAGCGCTTATCTCACACGCTGTGACCTAGGTGATATGCATAGAAAATCGCGACATACAAGGGTCCTCTCCACGCCATGGCGGCATGGAATGGCGCCGACTCAACGACAATCGTACTATCATGGCGAACAACGATGATAGCGAGCTTAGACTGACCGGTTTAAACTGATTGTATATAAAAATTAGAATTCCACACGGACAAGTATACTCCAGTTTCATCATCATCTCTACCTCAAGACCATCAAAGCCTCTCTACGCTGAGCTCGTTGCTATTTTTAAAGTATCAAATTTACAATAAACTTTGTTAAACAACTCAAATCTCTCACATCACAATGTCTTCCCCCAAGCAAGAACTCAACGGCACTGGCAGCCCCAGCAAAACCCTGTCACTCCCAAACCAACGAGCCGTCTTCTCTTACATCGATCCCAAAAACACAACACCTGAATTGGCCGAGGCCTTCAAGGTCTTACCATTCGAGCGCAACGTCCTCAAGCTTCTTGCGCATGCCAAGGGCTTCTTCCCGGCCATCTCTCACTTGCTCTCCACGGTATTTGCACCAACTCGCGAGCTGGCTACTCTCGAGTGGCAACTTGTTGTTCTACGAACCGCAGCCCTCATCGGCGCCCATTACGTCTTCGAAATCAACACTCCTGTCGCATTGGTCAACGGCATGCCGAACGCCAAATGCCTTCTCATTGCATTCGGCAAGACAAACGATTCGGAATTCTTCTCCACTCGCGACCAGCTTCTCGCAGCCTATGTCGAGGAGCTAGTCCAGACCAACACCGTCTCGGACGCTCTTCTTGCGAAACTCAAGGAGCACTTCACGGAGGGAGAGATCATGGAAGTCATTGTTATTGTGGGGCTTTACAGCATCTTTGGCCGTGTTGCCAATGTGAGCAGAATTGATGAGGACCCGGAAATCCCTGGTCTCATGGAATCTTTGTCAACTCTCACCTCTCAAAAGGAGAGATCTGCTTAGGATAGATTCTTGTAATGTAACATGATAAAGTAGGAGATGAATAGTAAACGGCGGTGTGAAGACTGCGGGGGATCTATATGAAAAGAAAACTCTGGAAACAATAAGAACAATGTTAGAAAACTTAGCCAAATACAGTAACGTTCAAATCTCAAAGACTGCTATATTGTAATTGTGGTTCCTTATCAGACCCTTAAAGACTTCCCGTAATGCAAGTCTAACTTTATGTCAGATGTTGAACTGCTAAGCGTCCCCGCATTTGCAAGGTCTACATAGACACTAATCTACGATGTTGCAGCACGCGTAAGCGTTTGACATGGAGAAGACCACGTTTATCTGTGAGATTATATGCGTGGTCGACCGGGTCAATAGTCACCGATTCTTTTCTCCTAGGGTGCTGTGGTGTCATCCTGTCATTCAGCCAATAAGTGACTGTTATATGATTACTTTTAATGCTGACGATGCACTGTCAAACCTTATCATTTGGCAACTCCTGTTAGCTTGTCATATAGGCCGCAACTTGCCCAAGTCAAGGCCATCGATGGACTGCTGACTGCAGAAAATGGATGACAATGAAAACGTGAAGAGAAGTGCCACTGGGGTTGCATGAGGGGTAGAGAGTTGTAATATCGGGTATACCATCTTCCTTGCAGATCTCTAAATCCGATATGAAAAGTTATAAAAGGACGCAAAGATAACTTATGGATTCATCATGATATCCAGACCAACATAATCAACTCTTCAGGTGAAACAACGTCAAATTCATTGTCTTCCCTTCGGACAAAAAGCCTTCCCAAAATGAAAGTCTACGCCAATACTCAAGTGCCTAAGAGTGTAAGGCCCGCGGGACGCTCAACCTCAGATGTCCCCTCATACCGGCTTTCTGCCTTGCAGAAAGCGTTGAGCCACGGCATTCAGATACCGGCTGGGTCCAAGCCGGAAGACTTTGAGCTGGAAGCACTCCCTGTAACTCCAGCCCAACAGGATATTCTCGCTGTGACCGGATTGGATCGATCCGTATGGGTGACCTACACCTTCACATTCCCCAACCTTCGATTTGCAAGCTACGACCGCCTCAGGATGATATGGCAGGCAATTGCATCGTTCAATCCAGCTCTACGCACCTACCTGACAAGTGGCGATGAGCGATCTCCTCATACCATACAACACCAGGTGTTGAAAAAGGCAATACCACTGCGCTTCACCGACAAGGAACCGCAAGGAATTCCGGCGCCATATCTTGTATATCAGGAAAGCGAAAACGGGCTCTCGACTCTGAGCCTCCATATCCACCCTGTACTGATCGACGAATTATCTGTCGAGAAGCTGAGAGACGACTTCCAGCTCTTCCATGATGGGTATTCGATACCGTTCCGTATGCCTTTCCAGGTATACATTCGAGACGTCTATCAGAGAAACCAGGACGAAGCTCTTGCGTACTGGCACAACGCATTTGATTCCTTCAGACCCAAGCTACTTCTCAAGTCACCACCTTCACGCAGTGATGACGAAGATACTCACCTCTCGATCGTGGATATGTCAAATGACCTCACTTCTACTCTATCTGCATTCGAGGAAACATACGAAGGTCTCACAGAGCCTTTGCTCCTGGCCGCTTGGGGAATTATTATTTCACGCTATCTGGGCGTGGAGGATGTTGCTTTTCATACGCGTGTCAGGGACAACCAGATCGAAGGCAGCGAGAACATCATCGCTTCTTTAGAATTAAATGTTCCTCTTCGAATGAACATCAAGCCCGAAGAGCGCATCCAGGAGCTGCTGCCTAGAGTAAAGGAAATACTTCATCTCGCGCAGCAATTTGGGTATGTCGGTTCTAGAAAGATAGAGACTTTAAGCCCAGGCCTTAAGGATGTGCAAACGAGCATCCGGAAAGTCAGTGGCGTACGATCTGCGACTTCCAAGAACTATCGCACTTCAGACATCACCGTCGAAGTGGACTTAGCATCGACACAAATCCTGGTCTTTCATTCAGCGGCAGTCAAAGAGGCTAAGGTCAAATTGATGACAGCGCACTTCCTGGAAGCACTCAAATCAATACTGCTGCGCCCTGATTGTTTGGTGCAAGACGTCAATCTTGTATCACCGGCTGAAAAAAATCGTTTGATACAAATCGGCGAAGCCAAGTTTGAGGTGGCTCCTGGATTAGCGCACAAGTTGATTGAAGAACAATGCAGAATGAGCCCAGCCGCCGCTGCCGTACACTTCCTCAATCAGGAGCCTATTACCTACTCGGAGTTGAATTCCATGGCCAATCGAGTAGCACGACAGATTCAAATGTCTATTGAGAAAGGCACAACGGTGGCGGTGCACATGGAAGTCAGCACTTCCCTCGTCGTCACACTGCTTGCGATTCTCAAGGCGGGAGGGGCATATGTGATTATGGATCCAGCTCATCCCCATGATCGAAAGAAGTTCGTCTTGGAAGACTCTGGAGCGAAACTTTGTATCGTCGATAGCCAAGATCTAGTGCAGATCTCTAACATGGGAGTTGATTGTGGCGTCATCTCTATTGATACCATGCTTAGTGTTTCTGAGGACGATAGCAATCTCGAGATTTCCTTGGACGTGGAAAGCCCTGCGTACATCATCTACACATCTGGCTCGACAGGTCATCCAAAAGGAGTTATCCTCAGCCACAGGGCAGTCAGCAGTGGTCTCTCTTGCGCAGCAGATCTTCCCTCTTTCCGTACTCTGCTCTTTTACAATCCCGTGTTTTCTGCTGCCCAGAGAACAATCTTGTCAACGCTCGCACACGGCGGCTGTCTTTGTCTAGCCAGTGGACCTGATCTCCAGCTCCGTCTTTCGGATACCATTAACTCGTTACGGATTAACAACCTTGGCATTACCTCTTCAACGATATCCCTAGTTAACCCCGAAAGCGTACCCACCCTTCGTCGTGTCACCGTCACAGGAGAGTCCTTGAACCCAGATCTTATCGACCTCTGGGCCGACCGCGTTGAGCTCCGCAACAACTACGGACTTAGCGAGTGCACGCAGTTGAACTGGGGGGCTGTTCTATCCAAGAGCAACCCAACTTCTCGAGCGATCGGTTTCGCTAGCGATACTACCTCGGCCTATATATTGGATCCGGAAAGTACTCAACTGACACCCTTCCTTGTAACTGGAGAGTTGTGTCTCTCAGGGCCTCAACTTGCAAGTGGCTACCGTAACCGACCGGAACTTACAGCCAAAGTATTCGTACCTAATCCTTTCGCTCCGGGCGAAACACTGTATCGTACAGGCGACATGGCTTACAGGCTCGAAGATGGTTCCATCGAGATTGTCGGCCGGAAAGATTCACAGGTAAAGATCAGCGGTCAACGTGTCGAGCCAAGCGAGGTCCAGGCAGTTCTACGCAGCCATGAGGGTATTGAGGCTGTTGCTGTGGTTGCAGCAACTCTCAACGGCCAAAAGAGTCTTGTTAGTTGTATAGTACCAAGGCCGGACTGGGTCTGGTCATCATTAATTTTGCAGTTGAGAGCTACTGCCTTGGCAAAGCTGCCAACATACATGATACCAAGGTACTGGCTCGAAGTCCCATCTCTGCCTGTCAACCGTAATGGAAAGACAGATATGCACGCATTGAGGACGCTTGTTGAGCAGAAGACCATTGCCGAGCTTGTGGGTACGTCTGTAGCATCAACTAGCTCTACTGATAGGGTATTGACGAAGACGGAATTGGTGCTGCAAGCAGCAATCGCCAGGTCCCTTGATCTGCCGGTTGACACTGTAGATATCGAAGGTTCATTCCTTGGATTCGGCGGCGATTCTCTCCGCGCTATCAACATTGTAGCAGATCTACTCGAAAAGGGCTACAGCGTCAATGTAGCGGATATCCTACTTTCCGAAAGCCTCAGCAAGATTGCATCGACCATGAAGGTGGTTGATCAGGGAGACATTGAACCTCCAAAGCCATTCAGCCTGTTGCCCAAGAACACCAATATTGAGCTTGGCCATTATGACGACGTCTATCCCGCTACTCCTCTCCAGGAATCTGTCATATCAGCTCATATCTCCAGCGGCACGTACATTTATGACCGTGTCTTCAATATTTCAGGGACAAATATCGAAAAGCTCAAGTCTGCTTTCAAGACGGTCATTCAAGAAAACCCCATATACAGGACCGTGTTCTTGCAGGCCGGTGGATCCTACCTGCAGGGTGTAGCTAGAGATTTCACCCTACCGTGGCAGGTCTACAAAGGAAAGAGCCTCGACGAAGTTCAAAAGCTCACGTCTGAAGATCGAATGGAACTCACCCATCCATTCCTACGAGCCTTGCAAATCGACGACAACATCCTCATTCTCAGAATCCATCATGCTCTCTTCGATTTCTGGTCCTCCCGATTTCTATTCGATGACGTTGCAGCTGTATATCTTGATCTGCCTCGCCCAGCACGCCCACCATTCAGTGCATTTGTCCGAGAAGTCCTAAAGGTTGATGCTGCTGAAGCTGGATCATTCTGGGCCGCCCATCTGCAAGATGCTCCTTTAACAAAGCTCGAAACCAAGCCGGGAGCTGCATTCAATTCCACCAGCTTGAGTCTCAATCTCGATCTGAGAGCCTTAGGTGTCGCCTCTGGGCTCACGATTGGTGCATTGGCTTATGCTTGCTGGTCTCTGATACTCTGGAAGCACACGAGGAACCAAGATGTGATATTCGCCATCACGCTCTCCGGTCGGGATGCAAATATCAAGGGCGTTCAGCACCTTAACGGACCAACTCTCGTGACAGTTCCGTTCAGAGTTCACGTAGAGCCTTCGATGCCGCTTCTGGAATTCGCGAAAGACATTCAAGCGAAATTGTGGGATGTTGTCAAGTATTCACAGTTTGGTATGAGAAAAGCGTTGGAGGTAGCTGGTCACCGCATCACCCCATTCGACACTATGGTGAACTATCTTGTAAAGAATGAGGCTAATGCAAGTACCGAGGAGGTTCTCCCAACCTATGGCGAGAAGCCAGCCTGGCAAACTGGGCTTACCACACTCGAGCTTGAAGAATCAAGCCATGGCGCCTTGGAGGTGAGAGTCTCTGGCGAGCTAGAGCCAATTCGGACAAATTTCGTTGCGGAGGAAATTGCTCAGGTGTTGAGAACTATGGCTCAGGATGGGACTACAAAAATCGAAAAGGTAGACTTCCTCTCATCGTCCGAGGCTATGTTCTTGAGAAAGCTCTCTTCCAAAGCAGCAAAGCCAGAACCCACGCTTCTTCATCAGCCATTCGAGAATATCGCCGCCAGCAAGCCAAATCAAATTGCGATCGAATTTGAAGGTGAAGATCCAGTCACTTACTCGCAATTAAATGCCAGAGCAAACCGCATGGCTAGAGAACTAGTCAAATACGGTGTCGGACCCGACGTGTTAGTTCCTATCTGCTTAGCAAAATCCATCGAAACTATTGTCTCCATTCTCGCCGTTCTAAAAGCAGGCGGTGCCTTTGTTCCGCTGGACCCAGACAACCCACCAGAGAGAAATAACTTCATCGTTGAGGATGTTTCCGCGACCATCGTTCTCACTGATGAAAACTATGCACCAATTTTTGCTTCTCAGCCAAACACTGTCTCTATTGTGGACATCTTCAATCTTGATCAATTCAATGGCTTGGATACCAATCTCGAGATTCCAAGTTTGTCCCCAGACCATCTTGCCTATGCCATTTACACCTCTGGCTCAACTGGCTTACCAAAAGGAGTTCTAATACCTCACAAATCCATCGCCGCAGGAATTGAAGGCATAATTGTCGCAGAAGGAGTTGAGGAGTCTTGGAGAAATCTACAGTTCTCCAACTATGTATTCGACGTAGCCATCGGCGATATTTTCTGCACATTTGGCGTTGGTGCCGTACTATGCATGGCGCCTTTCGAGCGGATGCTTGCCAACCTTGCAGATGTCGTGAACTCGATGCGAATCACCCGACTCTTCCTAACGCCCACAGTTGCCCGGTTGCTCCGTCCCGAGCAGGTTCCCGGAGTCAAAGGACTCTATCTTGCGGGAGAACCAGTTACACCAGATCTTGTTGAGACATGGGCTGCGCACTGCACTGTTATGAATTGCTATGGGCCAACTGAAGCATCCATCTTAACAGTGGTTGGGGAAATCGAAGCGGGTGGAAATCCTCGTGTTATTGGCCGACCTCTAATAAATACTTCAGCGTTGATTCTTGACCCTAAGAATCAAAGTATGGTGCCATATGGTGCGATAGGTGAACTATGCCTCGGAGGTTCTCAACTTGCACGTGGATACTTGAACAGACCAGAAGCAAACGCAAGTGCTTTTGTCACAAGAGATGGCGAAAGACTGTACAGAACTGGAGATCTGGCACGATGGGTAGCCTCTGGAAATATCGAATGTTTCGGACGAAAAGATAGTCAGGTAAAAATCAATGGACACCGAATCGAGATTGGAGAGATTGAAAGCGCAATCTTGGCAACAGGTTCAATCAAAGATGTTGCTGTGCTCGTAGGAGAGATTGGCGGCAAGAGTCAAATCATCGCTTTCTGCGTCGTCGAAGCAGGGTCATCGGAAAAAGACAGTCTAGTGCTTGCTGAGATGCACAGAGAAAAGTTAGCACTGCTAAGTATAAGCCTTACAATGCTTGCACCTTACATGGTGCCACAGGTGTGGGTTCCCGTACATGTATTACCACGACTACCTTCTGGTAAGAACGATCGTAAGGCTTTAGCTCGAAAGGTCGAAGAGATGGGAACCGAACTTCAGAATTATTTCATAGGAAATGAAGTTACAGAGATGCATGAACCAGTCACGGATGAGCAGATACTACTGCAATCTCTTTGGGGGGATCTGTTTGGCGTGGAATCGAAGATGATCAGTATCACGAGTTCTTTCTTTTCACAAGGAGGCGACTCTATCTCTGCCATCAACTTGGTAGGTAGATGCAGAGGCAAGGGATATCTTCTCAGTGTCAGCGATGTACTTGCGCACCCCGTCTTGCAAGATATGGCCTTGCGTATGAAAAGCATATCACACAAGCAGGACGAATATGTTGTACCTGAGCTCGAACCGTCCGAAAAACTACGAGCTGAGCTATCCGAAGCTGGGATCAAGGATGAAGCTATTCAGGCCATTCAGCCTGTGGCTCCTGGAATTGAAGAGTTTCTGATCCGCGGTGCCGAAAAAGAACAATTCTGGCAATGTCAAACTGTACGTAGAGTGCCAGAGGACTTCGATTTCGCGCATTGGCAACAACTCGCAGTTGAACTGACCCGGCGCAATGATATCCTAAGGTGCATGTGGGTCAAGGACGAAGGCAAATGGCTTCAAATCGTCTTGAACGGCGCACCAATTGACATTGCGACCGTGGAATGCGACACAGAAGAGGACGCAAAGAAAGCGGTTGCAGACAGTTGGGAGTCTCGTTTCGAAATTGCTGGAGGTATGCCTTTCGTAAGATACCGTCTGATAACGACTCGTTCAACCGGTGCCCGTGATTTATTGATCAAAATCCACCACGCTATGTACGATGGCACACTTTTGCGCATTTTCGACGATCAATTCCGAGCTCTCCACCGTCAACAGCAACTGCCCCATTCAGTTGAGTTTTCCCAATACGTTGGCTACATGAGCGCGACCGCGGAACACCAAGACCAGTCTCTGGCCTTTTGGAAGGATCTTCTTGCTAATCGTTCTGCTCCATATCCTGAATGTCGCAATGCCAATGCCACCGGGTCGGCCCTTGAGTCGATGGACTCACGGGTTGATGCTTTTGCTGCCCAATGTGGTGTTACCGCCCCGATTGTCTTCCAGACCGCATTCACATTGCTTCTCGCAAAATTGAGCGGAAACACGGATGTCAATTACGACAATCTCATCACGGGTCGAAACATTGACATGGAGGATGCGCAAACCATCAACGGCAATTGCGCGAACTTCCTCCCATTCAGATCGATCATAGATTCCGAGATTACCGTGCGCGAACTCCTCACATCCACACAGAATCTGTTCTGGAAGGCCACGGAGTATGGAGACGTGAATACGACCAAGATTTACGAGGCTTGTGGTGGGACCCGGCACACGGCAGCGAACCGTGCCCTCTTCCTCTTCCAACCTTTCGAGCCGGTTACCGGCTCCGTGAAGCACATGCGATGGATGGTTATGGCCGGAAGCGCCGTGCAAATGGCAATTGACTATGCGTTGCATCTTGAGGTATCAAAGACGTCGAGCGGATACAAGCTGAATCTCAAGTATGACACGGAGATGTACAGTCCCAGCACGGCTAAGGAGATGGCGGAAACAACGGTGCATTTGTTACAGGAAATGATGGCCAAGTCCTTCCTTCCGGCACAAACACTTTTGTTTTGAATTAGAGTAAACTTTCCTAAGTATTGTTGTCTATATTATTTTTTCCTATGGATTGTAGTGTTAGAAAATATAAATTTGTTTTAAAATCATCATTACTTTTTATGTGCTAAATTAGCAGAGATCCCGCGTCAGCTAGAATCGGTGGGCTTCGAAAGACAAATCTCTCAAACCACTCTTAATTCAAATAATTATAACTTATTATTGATTGATTGATTTTGATAAAATTGGTCTCAATGGGAATGAACCATCTCGATATTATTTTTTAAATAAGTTTATTTAAGTTCTTTTGACCATAATGGCAGATTTGAGGCTATTCCCAAAATTGGTGATGTATCTTTTAAACCCCACCCAAGTACAGCATACCTGATAGCATTCGAGGGCGTAGAATTCGAATAGTGATACTCAAATCTTCACCCATAATTCACATACATATACTTCTGTATCCAACCTACAGCAAACACCACTCAAACACATACAGATCCAAAACCAGTACATAGCACAACATAACATAACCGCATCAATCCTTGCTCCGTCTTCCCTCCTCCTCCCTCCCCTCCTTTCCCCGTCTCCACATTTACCCCACCACACTCCCCCCCTTTACCTGATCCTCAAAATAAACCGTCAACACATCCCCCACCCTCTTCGGGGCCGCCACGGCCTTCAACGCCTTATGCGCCTCACACTCCGTATCATAGTACTTCATATCCTCCAAACTTGAAAAAACGGTTCGGACCGCTAGCGTGTGGCCCTGGGTGCGAGGACCAGGAAGTGTCGGTCCGGCTTCGACTGATAGGATGTATGGTTTTCCGTCCTATAATATATGGGTAAGTTGGTGGATTAATTGAAAGTTGGACAGGAGAAAGGAAGAGGGTGTAAAATGAGGGGGGAGTGGGGGAAGTGGTGGGGCGTAGAGTACGCACTTTGAGGGCTCTTTGCTGCATGTTTTGGTACTGTTCAATCATCGGTGGCAAGTCCTCCTCCCGAGGGATTTTGAAGAGCGTGAAGCGGGTGATGGGCATGTTTGAAGATCCCGTGTAGATGTTGATTGGTCAATGTAAAAGTGATGTTTGTTTCTTGAACCAGAAGAAAGGGGACACAGTAGGCCTTCAAGTGTATAAATAAGAATAAAATAGGTACCTTTTACTGCAATATCTGTTTGTAATCACATTATCTATTATGCATCTCAAATTATTTGCATATGTCCCCTGTAAAATGTCAGATGACATGGGGTGTGATTCAAGCTTATTCGATTTATCATCCTATCATACAAAACTTCAACGTAAAACGGTCCGATCCGCCCCGATCCGGGTGAGAGCCGGCTGCGATTTTGCCTGTACAGTAAGTATCACAAGTTCCCCGTATCCCACCAGTTGCTTGCGTCATCGCCGAAAGCTTGACTTTCGCCAGTGAAAGGGTCATTGAACAAGTCCCATCCCAGGTCATCCAATTGAGTGGCCTGCGCATTTCTTTTTCGACTTTCCGGAGCACTTGGAGATGGTGATGTTGGTAATTGCCCAAGGTTGGATGTTACAGCAGGAGCATTATTCGCAAAAACAGGGGTTTGGCTCAACTTAGCATTTGGAACGTCTTTTGTCGCTGTGCTAAAGAGAGATGATGCAGAAAAGATGCTCTTGCTGGGATCTTGCGGTATATTCTTGACAGGATATGATAAGAGAGTCCATATCAAGGTCAGATCTGAAGATGGGATTTCCACGGCTGTGGAAAGAGGAGCCGAGGACGGTTTCCATGCAAGAGCTCTCTTTTTAATACTAACGAGATTGTTTGCCTGTATATATATTAGTGCATGGAAGGATTTATCCGCAGTGATTTGGTGCTCACTATGATCTGCACATTAGGCCATTTGCCAGCAAGTTTTGCGACAAAACCATAACATATAGCGAACCTTGCCTGAGCTTGCTCTTTGATACTTCTTTCCTCGACGTGGCAGAACCATAAATGAGTTATACAAGCAACCGCCGCACAGTACCCAAGGAATGGATCTGATGGTTCAAAATTTCTGTGTCCCAAAGTTTCGATAAGTCTTGCAATGTGCTTTGCATGAAGCAACGCTAGATCGGACGCTGTTTCAAGAAACGAGGTTGGAGCCATTCCAGCATTGTTCTTCACTTTTTCGAACAAGTAAAATGGATTATTGATGAGACACAGCGTACCGTGGTATGTAAACTGGACGTTCAGCCAGGGACCCCAGTATCTAGTGTTCATCAATAGGTCGGTGGGAGATTGTTCTGAGAACATCGCATGGGCAGAGCGATGGTTCTGGCATAAGTATGTCTCCCACTCCATCACTGATGCTGACATGTCAAAATAGCCAGATCCAGAGGACCAGGGAGCCTCCGAGGAATCCAAGGACCCAAGTACGTATTGTAAGGATTCTTTCCAAAGCTCCACGAGTTGGAAAGAATACCCTATGATACCTTTATCTTGTGTCTGTCCCGAGGAATAGTCTCCAAACTTCCGCAGGGTAGTGGGAGGGCCATGCACAGATTTGGCGCTGAGACTCGGAGGGAACGGCGGCTTTTCGTGTGGCAATGACAAACGACTCTTCGAGGCATCGCTACAGAGACACTCAAGCATATAGAAGCCCCAGAAACAACGGCGATACTCATCGATAGCCGCCTGATCGAAAGGTGTTTCTGGCTTTAAAGGCATCTGCACAGATGTAATAAGTCGCATGCCAATTCCTATGCTAAGCCAAGCACGTTGTGTGTTCCCAGCTAGATCATGTTAACTTGGATTGTATTTGTGCAAGGGAGTTCACCTTACTTGTGATGTCGAAGAAAGCCTGAAGGCAGAGGGCTTGTAGGGTTGACATCTCTACACTCTCGTCAATTACCTTCTGCATAACAATCTGTCGTGTTCTTTCAGCATATTCTAGTGCCAGTTGCATGGAATCGCCTGGAACTTGATTGGAATCCGAAAATCGAAGCGACAAGGCCAGAATCGAAAAAAGAACCTCGGGTTTATACGCATCGGTAGTACTTCGTAGATTTTCTACGTCAAAAATAGACAACGGCTGACAATCGCAACGACGTATGTAGGTCTCTACCAAGCCAACAATCGTATGAGGCGGCAATGAAATCCCAGAACTGATAAGTTTTAGCTGGCGAATAGATGGGTTGGTTTGGGAATATGGCACGAACCTTTGCAAGCCATTTTTGATTCTATTTTCATAAGGTGGAGGTGGGATCTTTGTAGGGGGTTGTTGAGCTGTTGAAGTAAATAAAAGTTCTTCGGATTTTTGAGCTGACGGTAATTGAGTTGGAGGCTCTCGAGGTTGGTTTGTTCTGTTCCATCGTCAAGCAAATTACTACAAGCACCCCAAATAGCAAAGTTCACCTCACTTACAAAATGCGATTAAGTACCAGGTCGACTTTCGCTTCGAGGGTCTCAAAGCGATCTTCCTAGCACGCCATCAAAGTCAGCAGGTGGATGTGAGATATTGCCTCTCTTCACTCAACTCACCCACGCAGAATTGCTAAGTTGGTCTACATTGCCACTTTTAGCGGAGCTCTCCCACTCATCAGAGTATTTGCACTTCTGATTCAAGCGCACACAAAAGGAGCACTTGGGTTTCTCCCCAGGACAACGCGACTTTTTACGCCTATGTATATTACTGATCAGCCAAAAACGCAACTTTTCGGGAGGGCTTTCAAGATTGTGGAATAAGGCGACTCACCTGCATGGCTCGCATGCCTGTCTAGTGCGTTTTACAGGTCTTGATTCCATAACTGGCGTGTTTTTGAAGATTGTAACTGGAGTCGGTATGAAATCTGGATCGAACGATACTTCAAGGACTGAGGGGGTAGTTCAGCTTATGTGGGCCCGGTCCGCCCTCCGTGCGTATGTAATCATCGCCACGGCGATGCTTGGTACTGCGTACTATGTAACCCGAAGGATCTTGGTTGCAACAATTGTTAGGAGATAAGAAATATTATGTAGGACTTAAGAATACAGGTCACGTTACTTACTGAAGGTAAATTCGCTACCCGTGTCAGCGAGTTCGAGAGCGAGCGACGATGGTATATTCAAGGTTCTGTAAGGGAATTCTATTATAACTTATATTCGACTTATAAAGCAAGTGTCATAATTCATTCCTAATTTGAAGCTTTGAAATAATTTTTGAATGTAGCTTTGGGGAAAATTTGTGGGAAGCGACTTTGTGAACACTTTCTTTGAATTGAATATTCTGAACGACCGCACTCTTGCACGATCGTATCTATCTACACCTGTTCACACTGCTTCACGGTTCGCGTCCAAAGTGCTCAAGGCCCTGACTAAATTTAAGAACCGCACAAGACAACTTCGCCTAAAGCTTTAATATCCTTCGGCTACTTCGACTGCCACTAGCTGCCTCTGCTGCGTGGACTAGCCAATCGGAACACCCCAGCTGCGAGTGAAGTGATCCGCCTCCTGTGTATGCGGCTCTTTGGGCTGAAGCTCTTTGAGTCTGTTGAACCGATTCTTATTCTTGACAGTTCATCACACAATCGACCCTTCACCCACTCCTCTGCACTATCAGCCCTGCCCCCCACGCCATTTTCTCGCCGAGCCTGCCCCAGCTTGCCTTCTTTTCTTCCCTGACACTTGGAAACTCCTTCAACTTCAATCTCTCCACCACACTATATCCCAAATCCAAGAACTCGCATAACATCAACCATTTCTCGCCTCTACGGCTCTCCCTCTCATCCAGCGCAATTTCAAGCAACCTTCCTCGCTCAAGTGATCTTCGAAGCTGCTCGTGCTGAGCATTATTCTCTAGGTCGCCCGAAACATTAGGTCTTGAGTCTGATTTCCACGCGGCGAGAAGACCGAGCCAGCTGTTGGCGCAGGGCCGGCGTTCGAATTGAGAATCTGATTTGGATGTAGAAGTGATTGGGAGAATGAATTTGGAATTGGGGTATTGAATCGTGAGGTCGTTTGGGATGGAAGCTGTAGGGAGCTCGGTGTATGTATGGGTGCTGAGTTGCGGGAAGCTGTCGTTTAGGACAGTGTGTGTATAGCCAAGCGTTCGGAGCGCTGTACCAACGGCAGCCGTGTGTGAAGCATGGTCCCCAAGGATGAATATAGCTGGTTGTTGGGATTGAGGAGTGTTGATTTGGGTGGAGGTTGCGAGCATGGGAAGGAGCGTGGTGATGAATGGTGAGAAGAACATCTTGAACGAGTGGGTTTCTGGTTTGATTGAATGATAGATTCTTTTTTTTTTCCTTCTTCTTTCTTGGAAAAGTCCTGTACAGCAAATAATGAAACTCTGCTTCAGTATTTATCTTTCGTAGCTCTGAAACCTTGGGTCGTGATATTCAGGAGCGTGGGGCCCCGACGTTTGATGTAGAGAGGTCAATCAACGATAGTGGGGCACTGATAATCGTCCGTCAACTTGAGGGATAACGAGAAAGAAAATGAAGAGCTTCGAGAACGTTTCAGTGCAAATAAAAGACAAAGTCATCTAAAAAGCAAGAGCAAAAGATATCTTATATAATTCACCTTACCCTGTTGGAGCTCGTGCTCAAACTCGGTTCCATCCAATTTTGTATGAGGAGCGTACATTCACTGCCCCCTGATTCATGGAGCAAACGTAATTGTATCGTACCAGCGTCGGTGCTTTTACTGACCGCTGCACACGTAACGCAAGCGTCCCAACATCCAATTCAATATCATATGCTCAATACGGCATTATGATCCTACAATCTCGATCTCGTCCCAACACGACAAAGATTGGCGTTTTGTGGAGATGCAATTGGGGGTCCTTACACCAGAATCCGCGAGGTTTTGAGCTGCTACATGAGGTGTTGGAGGACAAATCCATTAGGGGTTTTCGCGTGCTATTGCCGTACTGCGGGCGAAAAAGGGACAGCAGCACGGTAACCGAGCATCGTATCTGGTAGAGATGGGATGAGATAAGGTGAGATTGAGATTGAGATTGCTTCTATTCCAGAACATTAGGCTTTCAATATGCTTGATTGCCGGTCAGATTTCTTTTCTGGTTCGCGTTGAAGATCAGATTGGGATGAAACAGTTACAGTGGACATTGGGGCTGAAGCGAGGTTAAACAGCCGGATTCGGACTATTTATAGTGGTTTGGGCCTGCTGTGCAAATTAGTCTGGACCCTGAACTTCAGGGGCACTTGAACCGTGGCATCGAAATACGATGATAATACGGCAAAGGGGAAGAGGCATCTGGATTCTGGATTCTGGATTCTGGACTGCGAGCATTTTCCATTTTTCGTCTTTTTCTTCTTCGTTTTTGCGCAGCCTACCCTTGGATCTGCCGCTTTTCGCCCAAGATTCATTTTCGTGTTCCACATCCACATTCCAGTACTTTGTGCTAGGGTACATCAATGGACTTCGTGATACATATTCCATAATGTAACCTCATCTCAGCTGGACCGACGGCCCACAGAAGAGTATAATCCACAACAATTATCGATTCAGGATACACAAGCCTTGGGACCCATGAGGCTGCGTGGTATGTAATTTCCCTTCGCCTACAAGCTGTTTCGATCAATCCTCTTCGTATGCTTTTATTGTTCTTATAGACAGTGAACGCTCTTCCACGCCAGCCCTCGTTTTCGTAAACAAGGTCCCAATCTCCTTCGATTCGTTCCTGATCTAGTCTCCTCCTGCCACGAACAAACTACGATTCTGCGCATAATACAATACGGGAAAAGCATCACATATTGCTTCTTGGTGGCGTATCGGTGGCGTGGAGGTAACGAGGAGGTGCTCTTATGGTGTCGAGGCTATTGTGGAAGGTGGAGTTTCTTTTCTAGAATGGCTGTGTCTGCGAAAGTATGGCTCTATAGCTGGAAAGTGACGGCAGACCCGCGGAGATGAATTGGATTTCGACGGCTTGGGTACAAGGGATGGCTTTCGAGTTGAGCACGCGTTGGTGGGCACAGTGGGACATTTCGGCGCCGCGACGTAGCCTACGGAAGACAAAGTAATGCGCAACTTCGACTGGGAAGTCAATCACCCACCATTTCGACGTCAATGGGATATACTTATGATAGGCTTCTAAGGCATGGAACCCCCATAATTGAAGACCACGGGGAGTGAAAACCACGGGGAGTGAAAACCACGGGGAGTGAAAACAATCGAATACACAGGCAGCGGAAGTTACGAAGAGGTTGAGAAAAGGTAGGACCGTTAGATAAGCTAGGAAAGCGCTACTTCAGTGGTCCTTTCACACCTAGCCAGCCATCTTCAAATGTTACAGACGTTTTCATCAAACAATATCAGACTTTCTTGTTGGTTTGCAAACCAATTGTATTCCTAATGCTATGTACTCATATCTTTTTCCTCCAATCTCAATATCAACAAAAATGCGCAACTACATACAAGAAGAAGAGAATGTTAAGTCTACTCCAGTTTATGTACAAACAGACCTTCTGGGATCTAACTCGACTGTACTTGTCTAGCTTTAGAGTCTAGAGACTTTACAAGCATTGAGAGTAGTATTGGTTGACGACGGTGCAAGTGCTGCCCACACATGTGGTGGAACCAGAGTATCCAATACCTCCACATTGTCCGTACTTGGCAACACCGGCTCCTGAAGTTGGAGAGGTGACTGGAGTGGAGACAGGGGTAGTGGTAGATCCGCCACCGTTTCCGCCACCGTTACCTGGGGTAGTCTGGCCGGCGGTGTAGGTGGAGTTGATGGGACCCCACTTGATGTTGGAGAAGGTTACAGAGGCGCTTCCGGAGGCCGATTCAACATCTGTGGGTTGACCTGAGGTGGTAGCGCAAGATCCTCGAGCAACACCTGGGGTGCTAGCAGATTTGGTCGTGGGGTACTAAAGAGTCAATTGTTAGAGTTATTCTGCGAAAAATGAGCAAACGAAAGGATTCCTTACGCTGGAGTCGAGCCACAACATTTGAGCGGTATGGTCATCCCAGATCGACATGACAAGAACCATACCCTTAGCCAAAGCTGCGCCCATTGTTGCGAGACCACCCTTAGTGGCGAATAAGTTTTGGTCACCGAAAGCAGTCTTTTGAGCGCTACAGAAGGAGTCGGTGATGGAGTTACCAGTGACACCGCTGATGGTGGATTGAGAGTTGGGGATGACGGCACCGTTTTGGACGTAGAAGCGCTTGATTTCGTTCAAGGTACCGGAGGTTGTACCGTCGTTGGTGAGGAATTGGGTGACAACGGTGAATGGCTTGGAGGTGTCAACCTTGAGACCAGCACCGTAGAAGGACTGGTCGCCCATTCTGTAGGAGTTGAAATCACATCCATCGGCATCACAAAGGGAGGAGTATCTTGCTCCAATTCCGCAGTCGGTGCCGGAGCATCTGAAAATTGTTAGCATGGTTACAATAGTAGTGATTGTGTCGCTTCCTACCTGGTCTGTGATGTTACAGAACATGGATGAGGAGTGTAGGCTGCGGAGATCTTGTTGGCTTCCCAGATGTCCATCTCTGTGCAACAAGATCCGTATTGACCAGCACCAGCGTTCGCGTCGTTTGTGGAAGGTGTCCAGCCGACGGAGTTTGCAACACCGTTGATGAACTTGATGTCCTGAGGACATTGGGCATCACAGTAACCAGTACCGTATTTGGCACCAGCCTTGTTTGTTGAGAAACGACTCAATCCACCATCAGCATCCATCTCGGAGAAGTAGAGGGCGCCGTTAAGACCGCATGGTAGGTTGGAAACATCCACATCGAAAGTGAATTCTTGGCCCAGAAGCTTGAGCATCTGGTACTGTGTTTGAGAGCCAGCGGCCATCAAGTATGTACGAGAGCCAACGTTGGTGTTTGCTCCCTTGGTAACAAAGTTGAGTTTGAGCGAGTTACCGGAGGTCGTGATACCGTAAGTTCCAGAGTAGTCAGCACCGTCGAGAGCACAGTTGGCAGCACAAGTGGCTCCGTCAGGGCAGAGAGTGCTGTCCCATTTGTTACCGGTGTAACAGTTGGTAGAGCCGCTGGTGCTGTGAAGCCATCTCCAGTTGGCATCAATGACAATGGACTGAGCAGAAGTTGTGCAACCGCTTGAAGTACATTGACTAACCGTGAGAGGAGGGTGAGTCTCGGTCGTGAGGGTACCTACTTGCTGTGCGCGAGCAGCAGCGAAGAGAGAGGTGATTGCAAGTGCGGTTGAGATCATCTTGTCAGATTCTGTCCGATTGAAGCTTGTCGAGTTGATGGGTTGAATGTCTTGAGAGCGACCTCGAGTGACCTTATATGGACATCAAAGTACTGCCAAGGATATTCTTCTTCGAAATCACGTTGGCTGCAACTCATTTCAAAAATCATACTAATGCAATACCTGATTAAGGATAAACCTAGTCTCCCGAGATTTTGTTTCGTTTTGACAGTTGTGAATATGGGAAAGCGGGCAGCCTGCCGATGGATTGACAGTAACCGGAATCACATGGATAGGTGGATTGGGAAGCTGCAGTAGGAGAACATCAGACCTCTTTCTGGAAGCGGCTCCGAGCTACACAATAGCACACGGCCCCTGCAGTCATACTGGACTGGATATTCACGGAGCGGAGACACATAGGCGCGAAGAAATTTTATTGACAGGGTCCAAAAAGTGATTAGCTGACTCTTTAACCCTACAACTCGTTGCCAAGCCGGGAATATCACCACGCAAGACCAAATAATGGAAGCGATCGCAGTACCTATCTCTGTTGATCATTACTATTATATCAAACTTCAGTCTTCATCCTATCACCAGAAGTATTGCCTGCTGATAGAATGGTCTCTGCGCCTCGATACTTTCGCTGTGTAGGCTTCGGCATAGATAATCGGGATTTTTCAGAGACGCCCAATAAGCTTAAGAAATAGCCAACCATGCACGAGGTCACAATTCCTTAAAGTGATACCTCAAATTTTGCATTGAGCCCCCCCTTCCCCCCTTCCCCCCTTCCCCCCACAGGTTTTGGCTTGGTATATTGTGGGGTCCCCGTATGCAAGGCGGAAATTGCGGGGAAATCTAATTCCATCTGCCGTTTCCCCTTCAGAACGGAACGACACATTCATCAACCTCATACAGGCTAAATGCAGAACCCGAAAGTTCCACGACCCAGCCACTGTTTTTCTGCCTTGTCATTCGTCTGACTTCTTCTTAGCATAATTCAGTCTTGTTGACTTCAAATTTCTTTTCTGAGTTATAGTCAGGATGCCCATATTGTATTCCTGGAGGATTGCAGGGGCACAATCTCTTAAGCGCTTATCATATTCACCTATACGTTGTCGCTACCAGACTTTTGCCTTCTCTACTATATTACTAGCATAGTGGGGGTTAACTCGAGCGTTTTTTGGTTCGTCGAAAAGAAGAGAGCTCGTTCCGGCCCGCTCAACCGTCGTGGAAACTTCATAATATAAACGACTCAATACTGCCGAGGTACTCCACTGAAACACTCTATTGCGAGTAGCATTTCAGCCGATCCATGCGTTCATCCGGTCACCCCAATCTAAGAGGCTGCCACTGCCCAAATAAACCCTTGCGAAGTCCACCTTTACGAGTTTCAGATGTATCTTGCCACCAAATTTATGAGCGATGGTACTTCGACCATTTTCGCATTATGAATTGGCCACTTCACACCTTCAAAGTCTTTGTTGGGCAAAGATATTACAAGAGGCAATGGCTATACAAGCATATCATCGGCCTGGCACTACCCTCCTGGCTGTACTCAGGATGAGATCTCTTACCAGTCAATTGGAGATCTGCTTATCTTGACCCCATGATTATTGCCAAGCAGGCGCTGGACGACCGACAGAAAACTTAATCTACATCAGAAACCTCGCATTCGTCGGGCAAGCTAATGATTGGTGTTGTCTGGTTGGTAAGGTTTGTTGTTCCTGCCAAGGAAGAGTCACCTGCTCCTTCTCATTCTCCTCTGTACGCTCTTGAGTGAGATGGGTCTGAACTCCAAGCACTGCCTCATCCACATTCGAGTGCAGCGCGTTGTCCCTCAAGCTCAGACTCACCTGACCCTACCTAGGCTGATTGTTTCCGTCCCACAGAAATACATACACACTATTCATTCCACTCGGAAGCCCCAGCCGTCGGCTATCATCCGAACGTTTCACTTCACTCTAAGCTGATGCATATTGAGATCTCTTGGACGTGCCTGACACCAGATCTATTACTATCGTCCACTCATTGGACCTCGGTGCGCCACTTGTGTAAGGCTCCCAGAAGTTTTCAATGGGTCGTTCAATTTGGACCGGAGAAACATCAGGTTTCTTCCGAACGGAGGTCGAAGGGCTCGAGTGAGCACTAGGATGAGTACTCCGCCACTCGTTTCCGTATATTGATTCCACATAGTCAGTAACGGTACTGTGGTGAAGCCGCAAGCTGCATTTGCCACGCCGACTCGCACTTCCGTGGAATGATGCTGGTGGGTTCGTAAACACTATGCTCGGTCTTGGCGCGGCCATACTTTATTGACTTCTGTACCATCAGGGTTATCTCAGATTTGCCTATCACCACGACCTCTCTAAGGATCAAATGAAGGCTCCTGTGGCGTACAGTGTTTCTTTCTGCCAACAAAGTCGGCCCTCACCTTTGATCTGCAGAAATGAGCCTGTCTATCCTGTATACTACCTGCATTCCTCTCTTAAAATATCGAAAGATTGGCAAAGCTCGCAGATCAGAATTTTGGGCAGCGATGAGTGTCAAGCGCCCGCAGATCTAAAGCTGAGTACATACCTCCGCTGCCTTAGCCGCCTTGATGATCTTCTCGGACTCGTTCATGCAAGAGGAGGATGGTCATTTCCTGCATTGAGTGAAGTCTGCAAGAACCCCTCTCCAAGAAGACGGATAACTTCCTCCGCGCGTTGATCGATAGCTGCGTAATATGCTCAATCTTTCTCTGTGGCAATGCATTGACAAAGAACGCAAGTTCGCCACACCACATTATCCATCGCCGAAGTGAGTTTGATTCATGTGAGGTGATATGGCTTCTCCTACCTTTCACCTCCCTACCTTTCACATCCACGAATTTGAACGACGAGAGAATTGTTAGATGCTTCTACACGTCTAAACGATTTCCAAAAGTGATATCTCTCAAATAAAACTTTGGAGGCCGACGCTCCTATCGGACCCTCATTATTTTTCATGCTGGCGTCGTGTACCCAGTCGAGCTGGGAGTGATTACACGATGTGTCCCATCATCACCAGGAGATTGAAGCACATCACAACGAAAATCGAGAATACGGTAGTCTGATCCTACTACTCTTTTCAAGAATCTTGTTTTGCGATGCTTCCTTAGAACTATCAACTCAACTGCTTTTATCCAATACAGCGCCTTTATTCCCAGGAGTCAAAACGCAAACGATTACTGCAGAAGACAGAAAGTTTCTCTGCCCAGCTCCTGCTCTTTTCACATGGCATTTGCTATGTATTCATGTCTCAAATTTCCATTTAAGAATGAAGAGAAGCCACTCGTCCTTTAGAAATGGCGGTCTCGCAGAAAGGGGTGGCGTTGGACTCCGCAAGGTCAGATTGTTACGGGCGTAGGGACGAACTGCCTGTCTATAAAATTTGCGAATCTCAACGGCAATGGACGGGCAGACTATCTCAATGTTAATCCAGAACCAGACGCAGTAACTGTGTGAGCCAACGAGTGCTTTAGAGAGTCATCGATTGGCATAGAATGGTAAGATGCGCAGTTTTCAGACCTTGATATTGCCGATGAGGCTTTGAACCCGAGCTTGCGCTAGAATGCTGTAAGTCAACTTCTTGAAGATGTGATCCTTTTCACTCTATCACATCCTTACAAGAAGCGCGCCGTGTTTGGCCTTAAATGTTCTCAAGAACTGAATATCTACTCCAGAACTATTTTATATAAACATACTGACTGTGCATTTCTGACTTACAGGTTGATACCACCATCGCCTGGGTTGCTGCGCTCGAAAACTGGAACCGCAATACCTCACCTGGAGAGTTGAGTTGCCCCAAGCAGATCAGAAGCTTCTTTCATGAAGGTGAAGGTATGACATGCGGCATAATAGTGGATCACGATCGCTGCAACCGTATATAAGTGTGGCGAATTCGATTATCCTGTTGGGTCTTTCATTCTTAATTCATTTGTGGAGATCAAGAATGTAAGTTTGTGCATCCTGACTGTATAGTGAAGGGGATGTCGGAACTGATTAACTGACTGATACAGATGAACATGAACTTCTACGACGCTGTCTAGAGTCGAGAGTGACATGGCGACCATAATGTCGGGCTTCCCATCCACTTTTGCCCCCCTCAGAGACGATTCTGTTGTTTCAAATTCAAGCCTAGATTTTGCTGGCCTGGAATTCGGACTACTCGTGTCGCCAGTCAGGAACACAGATATGCGCCTCTCCTCGACATCATTATTAGCCCCAGTTTGCGTTAATTATGTTCTAACTGCCATCAAGAATTAAAGACAAGCTCCTACTTGCCAAAAACCCCAAAACCTATGAACAACGAAAGATGTAACCTAACGTAGCCAACACTCTCGTATCAAGTAGTTTCACTATCGCATAGAATAAGACTCTAGGGTAAGTGCTCGATTCCGTTACACTACGCTGTAATAAATTCCATGCTAACAGGTATGATTCTTCTCACAGCGGTGTCAAATTAAACGTACAAAATAATCTCGAAGAAGCCATGGGCAATCTCGTCACCTACTAGGCCCAAGTCATGATTGCTCTCAACAAGAACCCCTTTTTCGGCTCCACTTCATCCATCAAATCACTCTCCCTCCTCACAACCGACGGCCACGTCCTGAATTTCACTAGCACACCCGACGATAGCGTCATCCGGAATTACATTGAACAAGCAACGTTTGCGTGGCTGATACCGGAAGCGTGGAGTTTAAGCAGCGAGGGCTTCTACCCGGTGATTTTGGATTCCGGGGAGGGCCGTGGCGATGCAAATGCGCTGCGGGAACACGTGTCTGATGATACGGTCGATGAGACGAAGTTTTGCTATGAGGGCCATCTGTATTATTTCATTTCCGCATCGGGAAACTATCATGAATGCATGCTGAATCGGGGTGGAATTATTTGTGGCAATAAGTATTTTACTGCGTTACCGGGTATGGGCGAGGTGAAGTTTGGCGGGGATTACGAAAGCGGGCTTGGTGCAAGGGTATGTAAATTCTCTCCTCTCATTTCCCCGACCCTCGTCTCCTTGAATCTCTACTTACTTATCTAACACTTTCACTCTGTAGCGCACTGGAAGGATATAATACAAACGGCAACCGCAACGGCTGGGCGAGAGCGAACTCGAGGGACCAAGCAATACCTGATACGTTGTATGATCATGGCATACATAGTTCCGGGGTGGTGATGATTCCGATTTGTAGTCCTGGGGTTGCAGTTGGGGTTGGGCAAAGGAGGGCACTAAGGCAGCTGGCTATCCGTGTTTGGATGGTTAGGCTATAGGGAATGGGAGGAGGATTCGTGGGGAGGACAAACACAGGTTATGCCGAGAAAAGAGTTAGGGGGAGGGGACAGGATTTTTGCATAAGGGGAGAACCGGGCATGGGGGAAAAAATGGAATAGATGTGGGAATAGAAGGGAGGACATGGGAAGAGGAGTTGTAGGGTTCGGGAGTTTCATGTACCATGATTAGATTTGGGTTAAGTATTGATGGAGTTATCGTCGAAGGAAATTCGGGGTTGGTAGACAATGAGGTACTTTACACTATTATTATAATCGAGTGTAGCTACGGCAATGTTGGACTAAAAGCATACAGAACTACGAAAGCCTCCTAATGATTTCAACACATACACTCTAGGCTCGGTCGGCGGACACAACGTCGTAGTTAGCATAATAGTGGACTCGTTCCTAGGAGGTGTTCAGTGGGACTTGGGGAAAGAGAATCGGGGTGGCTTCAAGCGTACTGGAGCCTTGAACCATCAGCCTCTTGTTCTGTTGGCGAAGTTAGGCCAGTTGGAAACAAAGCATGAGATGGCGAACAGATAGCCTAATCTGGCGAAGTACTACGGCGAGATTCGCTTGAGGATGTATTATCTAAAGCAAATTGTGATCGTGCTGTCAAGCCCAAAGAAGATGACGATGAAGATGATGAAGAGGAGGGAGAAGGAGAGAGAAACTATCAGTCTTTCGACAAGACTGGAACCGTCACCGTTCATTGTGGTCTGGTTGCGGATACTTCAATGGTACAGCAGGCTGACGCAGAGAATAGTGCCTATAGAAAAGAGAGTGGAACTGCAGGCAAGAGGATACAATTGGTGATCAGGATGATAATCCCGGACGAAGTCTTATGTAGGTGGCGCCGAGCGTTATTACATAAGAACGAGCTTGAGTTGGGAGCCTCAGCGACCAACTCAAGCTCGTAGAGAAGATATCATCATGTGACAAGCACATGATTCAACAATGGTACAGCAGATTGACACAGAGAATAGTGTCCATAGACTCCTAAAGGATTCAATGATAATAAAGAAAACTTGAGCTTAATTCAACTGTTCCACTGAACTATCTACAGTGGAAGGACTGGCCTATAGGCATTTCTCAAGCTGGTAGCTAGCTTGATCCATAGGTTGCCTCAATATGGTTCTATGAACCCATAAGCTTGCTTCCGATGTTCACCTAAATCTGGTTCTATATAGGCACTACCAGTAAACCCCGTACCAGTGATTCCAACAATCAGCTGCAACAATCGAACAGAAGTCTGACGCTATTGTTGAGCTGCTGCTTGCGAAAGGTGCCAGAGTCGATTATCACTATAGCTTTTACTAACGTAGAGCATTTTACATGTCTTATGATGAGCATAGAGGAGACCGGTATGTTCCACTCGGATACAATTCGGGAAACCGAGGATGGCTCGAAAATAGAGAATGGTTTTATGAAAAGGTAGATTGTATTCTAGCTGAAGACGAATGGTTTCCAATTCGTGCAGTTAGTCCTCTGTGGCGAGCCGCCGAAAGAAGGGACGATACCACTGTGAAGCTGCTTCATATGCGGCCGGTAAAGGGAATGAAGGAAATGCAGGTTACTTCTCAAAGATGGTGCTGTTCAGGATACGACAGATAATTTAGGTCAGACTCCAGTGTTGCATGCTATAGAGACTCTTAAGGGGTTGAGTAGATCTCCATAGTGGACAATTAGCAGGGATAGCGAGTTCAAGTCCATATTGAGTCTCCTGGGCTCGTCGGTCGATCTCTCCCCGAGCCCTCGGTTAAGGACAACACGGATTTCAGACTATTTTCAGCTCCAGATAACGATTTCATGAAATTTATTGGTAACATTGACTTGATTACTTGGTAGTTTAAATTAGGTCCTAGAGAGCTTATGCGGGGTAGTAGAGCTAGGGACATTGTGTAGTGTAGAGCTATATGTGGGAATTGGTTAAACTCAACGAGAGGTAACGTAAGTTACATCGATGCTGAATAAGATAGTCTATGCTACTTTCTATCTACTCTTTATGGTCTACATGCATTTAAAGGTGTCTATTAGATCTGGATATCTGATTGGGCTCATCACCTCAGTACACTGAGGGCACGATGCTTAATCTACCACCGTCGATTACCACAACATTACCTGTAACATAAGCTCCAGCTCTAGATGCCAGGAACAATATGCAGCCTGCCATATCTTCTTCTGTGCCAATTCGTTCCAAAGGGATTTGATCTTTTGTGAATTTGCCATCACCTATAACTGGTGCTGCTAGATCGGAGGGGAACACTGTTTACCATGATCAGCATCCTTGTATCGGAATCGGCGAGAAATACTCACCTCCAGGCGCCAGAGCATTTGCTCTGATGTCCCATTTCCCCAATAGCGTCGCCATTTGTTTGATCAGATGTGTTGTTGCGGCTTTACTTTGTCCGTAAAGAAAGCCGGGCGGGACTTTTCTGCTAAAACCTGCAATACTACTCGTCGCAATGATCTGACTCTTCTGCTGCAGATTCCCTTTTTTATTTCCCGCATCCAACAAAGGCAAAAATGCAGTAATACACTGCATCACCGCCACGGTGTTGACCTCGAAAGTCCGCGTCATTTCTGCAAATGAAGGACTTCCATAAATCTCTGCGAACTCCTCAATACTAATGGAAGCGGAGATCGGCTTTGTGCCTTGGGGTCCACCTACTCCGGAATTGGCAATAAGCAGGTTGATGTAGCCAATCTCAGACTTGATGTGAGATACTATGGAGGCGATGGATTCCTTGGATGTTACGTCGCCCACGAGTGGGATGATGTTATTGGTGGAGACCGACTTGGCGGCGTCTTCGAGGACTTCCTTTCGTCGTCCGACGATGTAGACTTTATGGGCGCCGTTGAGAGCTAGGGCTCGAGCCATCATTAAACCGATACCTATTCGTGCAATTACTTTAGTACTCTTTGGAGTTGATTAGAGAGAGAGATGGAACTGACCACTTCCTCCACCTGTAATGACCGCCACGAGGCCATTGACGTTGAAGAGGTTCGCTGCTTGAATTGATGAGGTTGCCATTGTGAATGATTAGATGTTTCGTCTATCCAAATAATTACAAAAGACAGAGGACTGGAAAGAGATATGAAAAAGTATAAAAATCAATTTGCCGGAATACTCCACATCGGAATACCATCGCCTCCACCTCGGAATACCATCGCCTCCACCTCGGAATACCCTCGCCTCCACTTCGGGATACCCCTCCCCAGTGTAGGACTTAGTATTTTGCATACGCCCCACTATGGTGATACATATGGATTCTCAAGGATATATGCCCAGTGAGGAGTATTGGATTCTATACTACTGATAATACTCAGTTTCAGTTGAAATACCACTAATATTAGCAATACACTGAAATACTGGAATGCTTGATGGAATATAAAGCCTTTAGCTGGTTGCCTTTAGCTGGTTGCCTTTAGCTGGTTGCCAATGCTTAAGGGAGAAAGCAGGCCGGGGAGAGAGAAGGCAGGCCGAGGGGAGAGGGGAGGAGCAGGGCTCCTTTCCCTAGCCTCACAATTGCCTAATCAGGAAGTTCAAATTCCTGAACTCTTAGAAATGTACTACATTCCGGTATTTCAGTATATCCTCAATATTACTAATCTTGGCGAATACCTACATCTGTGTGTGATATCGAATCCTTACGTACGTACGTGCATATGTGATCCTCAATATCAGCCACCGTATCACTAATCGTACACTAAGTCCTATACTGCCCCTCCCCTCCAATTGCCAGTTTCCGAAACCAAAGAAGAAAGCGGTGAGCTTTATCCCTGCCAAAATTTTCCAGTACTCCTCTCACTCTCTCTGGGCTTGTCAAAAATTAAAATTCACCCAAAGATCTCAGCTACAATCCCACACAAACAGCCATTGTACAACAACGATACATCAATTGATTAAATCGACATGCCCAAACGTAAGCGCTCCGTTCAAGATGACATTTCCGGCCCCATATCCTCCAGCGACCGCATCCGCGCAAGCCGACAACGCGACGTCGACGCGCACATCGAAAACTCCAAAAAACTACTCCATCGAGCCCTGAAAAAAGCCAAAGGATTCGAGCGACAAAAGCTCGGCAAACGTTTAGTAAATGTGACGAAGATATCCGATGCGCCATCGATGGCGCGCATACGCAAGGAGATTGAGGTGGTGAAATCATTGGATTTAGACCGGGTGGTGGAGAGTCGGCTGTGCAAGGGGATTGGGAAGATAAAGGCTTTGGTTGAGAGTGGATATTTGCCGAAGACGTGGACGGAGGGAGAGGTGAAGGGGTGGGAGGGAGAGAAAAGTGAGGAGGAGGTGAAGGCGTGGAATAATGTTGTTAGTGGGATTTGGAATTTGAAGGTTGTGAAGGAGGTTTGGGTGGGGGTGGTGAGGGGGTTTTATCTGGCAATGGGGGTGCAGGCGCCGGTGGAGGGGAGGGGGAAGAAAGATAAGGAGAGGGAGAAGGACAAGGTTGCGAAGAAAGATGCTAAGAAGAATGTGAGGGTGTCGCAGAGTGAGGATGAAGGGGATAGTGAGGATGAGGTAGAAAATACAACGAGGGGAGCTAGAGAACCATCATGGGAGGGATTCGATTCGCCCGCAGATGACGAAGATGAAGACGAAGATTCGGATACGGACAACAGTGAAGACTACGAAGGGGAAAGCGATTCCATAGACGAAGAAACGCTGTCGCATTACGATGCTCTGCTTGCGAATTCTTCTGATGAAGAATCGTTCGACGGGGAAGAATATCTCAAATTACATCCATCTACATCAAGACCGTCAACTCGACTTTCCCTATCTCTTTCGCCATCTCCATCACGATCACCTAGCCCGTCACAATCAATAGCACTCTCCAATTCCGCTTCCGAGTCCGAATCCGGTGCCCCTCCACCCACCAAAACCAAATTGTCCAAACCATCCAAAGCTGCTCCAGCTGCCAAACCTACCACAGGTAGCACTTTCCTTCCTACCTTAATGGGAGGCTACTGGTCTGGATCCGAATCTCCCGCCTCTGACCTCTCCGATTCACCTGTCGGTCGTCCCATTCGTAAAAACCGCATGGGCCAACAAGCACGACGGGCATTGGCTGAGAAGAAATTCGGGACAGGAGCGAATCACATCAAAGCTGGTAAACCATCCGTTAATATCAAAGAGGGAAAGGGCAAGGATAAAGGACGGAAGCGAGGAGAGAAATTCGGGAATGATAGAGGCAGAGGAAGAGGAAGAGGTCGGGATGAAAAGGATAATGCTAATCTTACGGAAGTCAAGCCGAGGGTGAAGACGAGAGATGATGTGGGGGTTTTGCATCCTAGTTGGCAGGCTGCGAAGAAGGCCAAGGAGGAGAAGTTGAAAGCGACGTTTCAGGGGAAGAAGGTTACTTTTGATTGAGAAGTGGGATAGAGGGATAGCTGTTTATGTGTTTGAGTTTATACCCACTTGCACGAGATATTATTTAGTAGGGTCCATACAATACCGTACAATACTGGATCGCATTAAACCGCATCACATCACATCGCATCACATATTCAATCCAACCACTCTTTTCCCAGCCAAGCCCTCTTCGCATAAACCATCCCATCCACCCACTCTCAACCACTCCTCCCCCATCCCAAAAACACCCCCATCAACCCCAACCCACAAACTGCATGCACCAGCAAATGCAGTCCTGGTCCCCCGACTATCCCTCTCCCTCCTCCCCCTTCTCCGCTCCAAACCCGCAATCCCGCCCGCACCAAAGGCCCCAAATGATACACCCCCAACGCACCAGCCACGTTCCTGCTCGTCGCGTCTACAGGGCGCAAGAAGAATATCAATGATATAAGTGAGGAGCTGAAGAGCAAGAGCGCGTATTGCCGGATTATGGGGTGGGCTTGTGTCGCGGGAGGCGTGAATTGGGAGGAGGGGTGGAGGAGGAAGTTTAGGGAGGCGGGGACCTCGATGAGCGTGTGCAGGAGGAAGGGGAGGTGCGGCGGGCTGGGCATTGCGGTGCGTGGCGGGCGTGGTGCGTGGTGCGTGGTGCGTGGTGCGTGGTGCGTGGTGTGTAAGGCGGGAGGTTCTGTGTGAGTGAGTGGAATGGTTTTGTTTGAGTGGTGAGAGAGATGCTGAATTATGTGTTCCGGTCCATAGCCCAACATTTCGATTGACGAATGGACGTAGTTGACGCCCAAATATAAGGCTATTCACAAATAGACTACGTCTATTCGTTAATACCCTAAAGTGGGCAATCCCCACCGCACAAACGTATATTTTATATAGTTAATAATCCTTCTCCCTTCTATATTATAGTCTTTAAGCATTATTCCAGCCAATATAACCTCGCCGGCGCCCCCCTCCCCAGATCATTGGCAACTTCTCTAGGAAGGTTAAAAATGAGTTTATAGATATAATTTAAGATTATAAATATGAATGCAAAGACCAACTTTCTAAGTATGGTTTTACGTACTGAAAAGGCATTGATTCCGAAGGGGAATAGCGATAGTGAGGTGACTGAGGGGGTTAGGAAAAGTAGCGTCAACGAGCTAATACTGCTGGGTATACGCGGAATAAATAGTATTAGTATATAAACTATTTTGATTCACAAATAGACTAGTTGAGGTATAAATTAGAGATGTTTTTATATAGATATAGTCTATTTATGAATAGCTTCGCATTTTGGCGTCGACTACGTCTATTAGTTAATAGACCAGTCCAGCTAGAAACTACGTTGATTGGCCAATGGACATAGTCCATTTACGAATCTCAAATGTTTGTCTACAGACCGGAACATATGTCACGACTTGGCTCGGCTCGGTTCGCACGAGAGTTGCCATAGCGGTACCCGGTACTTGGCTGGTGAAGTCGTCGAGGATGGAGATGGATCGCAGGCGGGAAGTGGAACCTCTTACGTAAATCATCCAAGTACAGCAGCTCGTAGATCTTACTCTTCGAAGTCCTTGTATGGGTATTTCCCTAAATGCGATCTTCTCCTTTGTTCGACGTTAATTGTAACTCAAGACTTATATTGACAGCTACAGAACAGCAACAATACTTGTAATTGCTTGGCCTGCACATGTTCCAGGTTTTCTCTGGAAGTCGGTTCGTTCCTTTATTCGCCCCTTCGACTAAATATCGTGACATCGTTGCTACAAATCTACAGGGTTGTCGCATTATCCAGCAGGCAAGACATTTGGTGTTCCTGCCTATCGCATTCTGTGGATGACAGCATACGAAAAGGGGAACTCGCCAATGAGAAGCGCGGGAGGGGTCAGCCACATCTGACGACGTTTCCTTTTTGTTGGGACGGGGCTGAGGGGTAGGTTGCAGTTTGCATATGCTATTTGTGCCTGGTGGGTTGACATGAGATGCGCTTTGCACTCTGTTCTTTCCTTCCCTTGGTAATTGCTCGCTTTCCTTCCTTGAAATCAGCCACCGTCACTTACTCGTGCTCTCCTCTCTTTGCATGCGCATGATGAGAAGGACCCACTCATTTCTGCTTGCATCCCCTCCATCTTGGTCTGCGATACGAGGTCGTTCTATCATGAAACTGCTACAGTATCGTCTTCAGTTGCTGTTCTGGTAGGGAAGGAGCTCGTTATCCCTGCTTCATCTGAAATGTAAGGCTATGCTGTAAGACTTACATGCAGCTGCAACTACATTGCCCCCCCACATCCTTTTTCTTTCTTTCACAAGCCTCGGTATCATCTTCATTCAACCTTCTTCTTCTTCCTCCTCCCCCTCTATCCAGATCGTCTGTTTTCTTTCACAAGTTCTGTGCGAAGGAATATTATCTACCACTCTCTGGATCTCTATATTCCCCGTGTATCAACGAAATCTTGAAATTCAGTTCGATTTTTTGATACCGACAACCATAATCATGACGGATTCTACAACGCACTCCAGCGATGAGTTTGGAGACCTCAATCTCTCAATCGTAGGATTGGGTGTCGAATACCCTCCATTCTTACTCGATCCTCCAGCTCTCGACACCCTAGTAAAGCGTCACTATCCCGATTCTCCAGCGTAAGTTCTCTACGTGCTCTCTACCCCACGCATACGAGCACTCAATGCTAACCAAACCACACCAATCCTCAGAATGCAAAAAGTCCTCTCAATCAACAAATTCACCGGCATAGACTACCGCTCCGCTATAGGCACCGTCGACCACCCAATGGCCAACATGGACCGCGCCCCAACCATCAAAGAACTCTGCGATGTATTCCTCTCCGACGGCGTCGCGCTCGCCGTGTCTGCGTGTCGCAAAGCCTTGCGGGAAGCAAATATTGCTCCTACGGACATCACACACGTAGTTAGCACCACATGTACGAACAGCGCGAACCCAGGCTATGATCACTATGTGTGTAAAAAGTTGGGAATAACACAACCTGTGGAAAAAGTACTCCTACATGGGATTGGATGCTCAGGTGGATTGGCATCTTTGCGCACAGCAGCGAATCTGGCTCTAGGAAGTAGTTTTAGAGGGAGGAAAGCGAGGGTGCTGGTTATGGCGACAGAGATTAGTAGTTTGTTGGTGCGCAGCGAGCTAGATAGTATTCATGAGCTGCAGGAGACGAGGATCGGCGTTACGTTGTTTAGTGATTGTGCTAGTGCGTGTGTGCTGAGCAATGGAATTGGAGAACCGGTTTCTGAACCAGTATATGAATTGCTGGGGTGGGATCATAGGATGATTCCGGATACTGAGCAGGACTTGGGATTTGATGTTGATCCTCTAGGTATGTTGATTTTTTCTTTTCTTTTCTTTTCTCTTCTTCTCCCTATTCTTTGCCCTGATATTCCGAGCTAACCTGAATCACAAAGGCTGGAAAGTCGTCCTCTCACCCCGAGTCCCCAAATTCGCTACATCGGTCGTCCCACAAACATTCCAAGACTTACTATCCAACCTTCCGTCGCTTCCCCCAAATTACCGCGAAGCAGCTGATTTTGACTGGGCGCTACATCCGGGTGGTGCTACAATTCTCACCGGAGTTGAGAAGACGATGAAAATCTCCTCAGAGCATATGCGTGCTAGTTACGATACTTATATCAATCATGGAAATTCATCAAGCGCGACAATTTTTTCCGTTATGGATCGATTGAGACAAAAGGATATGGACGCTGTTGCGCCGGGAGGAAAAGTTAAAGATTTTGTGGTGGGTTGTGCCTTTGGTCCGGGGATTGCGATTGAGATGTGTGTGTTGAAAAGGAATTTGGGATATGTGGCGCAGACGTCCGGGGAACTTACACCGCCGATGACGGAGAGTGAGGGCGAGAGTGAGGGGGCGAGGAGTGATGAGGAGGTGGAGAGGGAAGTGAAGAGGGAGATTGGGGTTGTCAAGGAGAAGGGGAGGGAGTTGAATGATAAATTGGCGAGGGTGGGAGAGGGAGAGGGTGTTACATTGCAGAATGGGGAGTTGGTGGGGGATGGAAAGTTGAATGTTGAGGTTGAGGTGGGTAGCTTGGAGGAGGCACTTAATGGAGTGGATCTGGATTGAGAGGGTGTGGAGAACTGGGTAGTTGAGGTAACCAATGAATGAATGAATGCATGGTGGGGATGAAATAGGATGGGGTGTTTCCATGGTAGTATAATTTCGATGCGGGGAGGAAGATGCGGAGAAAGTTTCTACGGTAGGGAGAGGAGATTTGACGCGATGTGATATGGGATGTTATGATTCAATGTGTTACAATGGACTGGACTGGAACGGGGAGGGTGTGGAGAGCCAAAAAAGGATATGCGGGTACATGTCCGCTAGGAAGACCGCGATGGAAGAGAAACTTGGAATGATAGCACAATACAATGCGAGATTACTAGTCTCGTTTCTTTAGACGTGCTAGTGGTGTGGTGGTGGGGTGGCTGAATCGATTGATAGATGAGTAGATGGGTAGAAAAGAGAGCAAAGAAGAAGAAGAAGATGATATAAATGAATAATACATTGAAGTATAATTGTAGAACATTGATATGATATATCGGAAAGTACAGTATTAGAAATAGTGTCAGTGATATTTCTTTTAAATTCAGGCGTCTGTTTGCATTGTTTTGCCGCGCAGGGAGTTCAAGGGAGTATATATAATATTGATATAGCTGTAACGATTTGGACCGAATCGTCATGATGATGCCCAAAGGCCCAGCGTGCACATGCTTTAGGCATGTGACTTATCTGACTACACGTGACCGATTAGTGTATATAAGCCCTTAAGATCTTTTTAGCTCTTTAGTTGTAAATTTTAAGGTTATTCAGTATCTTTATTAGCAGTCTCGTTATATTATTTACAACTTATCTTACCCCTTCCAAATAATATTAATAAATCAATCCCTCCTTATCTTTGAATCTCTTCTTTTAAGATCCTCTAAGCAGTAGGAGTAGACCTATTCCGACATTGTCGACGTATAGTATCATCCCCCAAAACTCTAACCAACCTATATACTCTACTACAATATATCGAACACCCCCTCCTCTTTAAAATAGAGGCCGATCAGGTCGTTCTACATCGGCTGAGCCACCTAGCTCGCCTTCTCGTAATGTTTCGCAAGGTACTACAACTATTCTTGATACTCAGTTTGGCATTTAAGATACTCTTGAGACTGGTCAAGTATTATACTAAGTAGGAGATAAGTCTCTTTTAGACTCTTATTATCAATCCCCTCTTCTTATATCGCTATCTCTTCAGCTTAGTTAAAACATCGATACTAATCCTAGAGGCAAGCGTCGCAGAAGTAAAGGAAAAGTTGTTTAAAGAAGCTATTTCGAACTAGCTATAAGCTCTAGCTCTCCGGACCTTATAATAGCTATATTATTATAAAAGCTTAAGTAAATAAAGACTTAAATAATTATATTAATAATTAACTTTATTAAAATTATAAAAATATATTAAAATAAAAAGAGATATCTTTTTATTATATTTTTATTAATTTTAATAGTTTTTTAATATAATTTTTTTCTAGATATTTTTAATAAAAATTTCTAATAAATAAAGCGGCGAATAAACTAAATAAGATTAAATTATAAAAAACCTCTTTCTTAATAATAACTTCGTAATATTATAAACAATAACAACTTACTTACTTCTTACTTATTCCACTTTATGTTCTTGACTTTTACTATATTAGTAAGATATTTATTCACGCTAGTAGTAGGAGAAGAACATCATGATTCTCCTGAGTACAAAATTTACAAATATTCTGGGTGACGTTTACGATACATATGGTATAAAGCAAAAACAAGCTCGCGGACAGAAAGGGCTACGAGAGCAGCGACCAAGAACGCTGTCACAAAGATAGCAAAAACAAGCGTGAATATAGAAAAGTTCCGAGAAACCACAACAAAAGTCCACCAAGAACTATGTCCGGACGTTGGAATGCCTTGGATGGTCAAGACATTGAAGGCGACTTGCACAGCACTTAGTAGCACTGATATCACCCCAAAAACAAATAAAATCGGTGCATAATATCGCGCAAAATAGGCACCATAGGCCCATTCGACCTTATGGTAATTAAACTTCCATAGAAAGATTCGTGTCCAGAAGTTCAGACGCGTTAGTCGAAGTTCTCCAAAGTGATAACGAGGCGAGACCTGATCGTCCGTTACTTGAAAGTGGTCGATAAACTTGATAAAATTGGGGTATGAAACGGTTTTCGGAATGAGGCCGTTCTCCTCTTTTATAGCTAGGCCGAAGTCCGACTCGTGCTTGATGAGAAATGCGTAGGATCTTAGTAGGCCATATGCAGCTCGGACCAAGCTCTGCCGTACAGTTTCTTCTATTCGAGGAGGATTGTGTTGGGTGAGGTAATATTCCCAGAAGACATGCGAGAGAAGACACCGTGGTAATGGCTTGATGAAAACGCGGTTATCAAACCACACTAGATGTAATTCGGGCTTTTCTGTGACGACGAGGTTGCGTCCTCGGACAATCTGTTCCGTCAACGTCGAGACGTGTTTGCTATCCTGCTTGGCAACCATCCAGAGATGTGGTGCCAACTCATCTAAATCCGTTGTAATTAATTCGCTTTTGAGGTAGTCGGTAATGCCCTGAGTGTCGCGCAGTTGAACTCGAGGGTTTTCTGGTAGGTACAACTCGTCAGAGTTTTGACCTTGTTTGATCTGGCTACCTGCTATTTCTAGATTTTGGTAAAGCTGTTCGGTCACAGCGAACGGCGTCATTGATGGCAGTGATGCTGAAGAACTGAATACGCGTAGCTCGTTCTGCTGATTCAGGAAGGCGTCTGGAGACAATAAGTCCTTTGGCAATAGGCTTACGTAGCCTGTGGCAATAGGGTCGTAGGCCCTGAAGCAATAGGTCTACAGATGCCTATAAATATAGCTAGTCCTTCCCACTGTAGATAGGAAAGAATAAGGCAGTAGAATATCAATTCAAGTTCAACCCTAAACCGCTGCAAATATAACCTATTCCAAGAGTTTTCTTTACTCGCAAGTTTTGCTACATACGTACTAGACAGTACAGTTTATTTATTTTGCAACTCTTTCCTTTTTCTTACCCAGATCAACAGAAGCCACCAATATACTCGTGGCACCAACTGCCTGATACAGGAAAGAGGCTTCATACCGCAGATACCATCCCTGTGATCTGCTGCAGAAATTTTGATAGTTGATAAGGTAAGCGAGTTCAGCTGAAGAATTAATTACCTGGCATGAGATATACGGTTCATTTCTGAATAGCATGCAAGCGTGTCCTGCAGAGATCTTCCGAAAGATACCTAGTTGGTATATCAATGTGACGGATACGTCGTAGAAGGATTCATATCGACTTTAGAATATTGAACTACCGAAAGAAAGCTATGTACAGGAGGAGAGATGAAGCCTAGGTATCCAGGCCGCCCGGCAGGCTAAATGCTTGCATAAATGCATGACTACGTGTGCGACTTATATACAGTCGTTATATTACCCCCCTTTCAGAAAAGCTCGCCCTCGAATGTCTAAAAAAGAATAACTTAAAGTCTTTTAAAATAAGAGATAAGTAAGATAAATAAATAAATAAAAGTAAAGAAATCCTTTAATTTAAACTACTTATCTTTAACTTATTCTTTAGTTTTAATTATATTTAAGTTTATTAAGTCGGATATTTATAGATAATATTAATTATAAGTAAAATAAAATAATTATTATTATTATTATTTAAGTTAAATAAAGAATAAAGATTTAATATTTATATATAATATTTTCTATAAACTTTAAAGCGATTCTTATTTTTTAAAAATTAAAATTAAATTACTTTACTTTATTATCACTTTTAATAATATTATTTATATTTATAAATAATATTTAATAAATTTTTATAATTTAAATAACTTTATAATATAATTTTAAATAAAAATATAAAGAGAAATAAAATAAATTATAATTATTAATAAAATTTATTTAAATTAAAAAATATAATTAATATATAAAATTTATAATTAATTTTTAATAAATTTTTATAAAATTAAATAAAAAAGAATATAATAATTTAAATATTATTATTATTAAGATTAGTAATATCGATATATTATATTTTCTTAAACTATTTAATAGTAAAGTAAATTTTTTAATATATTTAATATATATATATTTTAAATATATAATTTATATAACTTTTATATATATATAAACTTTTAAAATTTTTCGATTTTTTTAATTCTTTAATTATTAATTTTAAAAATAATATAATCTTTTATTTATAATATATTATTATATTATTAATAACTTTTTATTAATTATTTTAACTAATTAATAGTTTTTTAAATAATATTTTAATTTTAATCTTTTTTATTTAAAAAACTATTAAATTATAAAAAGAAAATTTATTTTATAAAAATAATATAAATATTTTTATCTTTATTACTTTTACTTTTATTTATATTTTTATTTTACTTTTCTATTTATTTATTAATTTTTTCGATAATATATTCTTTTTTTAAAATATTAATTTATTTAAAAAAAATAATAAAACTTTTTATAAACTTACTTTTATATTCGAAATTATTTATTTAGTTAAATACTTTTATATTAAAAATAATAATAATTAAAAAACTTTATCTTTATAATAATCTAGATATTATTATTATTAAAATTAGTAATATTAATATATTATATTTTTTTAAATTATTTAATAATAAAGTAAATACTTTAGTATATTTAATATATATATATTTTAAATATATAATTTATATTAATATACTTAATATATATATACTTTAAATATATAATTTATATAACTTTTATATATATATAAACTTTTAAAGCCTTTTAATCTTTTTAGTTCTTTAGTTATTAATTTTAAGAATAATATAATTTTTTATTTATAATATATTATTATATTATTAATAATTTATTATTAATTATTTTAATTAATTAGTAGTTTTCTAAATAATATTTTATTTTTAATCCTCTTTATTTAAAAAACTATTAAATTATAAAAAGAAAGTTTATTTTATAAAAATAATATAAATATTTTTACTTTTATTATTTATACTTTTATTACTTTTCTTTTATTATTTTTTATCTTTATTTTTATAACTAACTTTTATAATAATATATCCTCTTTTAAAATATTAACTTTTTTAAAAAAAAATAATAAAATTTTTTATAAACTAGTTTTTATATTCGAATTTATCTATTAAATTAATTATATATATATTAAAGATATTAATAATAATATAAAAGTTTAAATAATAAATAATATTTTTATAAATTCTTATATTAATATAAAAAAGAAAATAAAAGAAAAAAATAAATATATTAATTTTTAACTTTTTTAATTAAAAGATTAAAATATTTCTTCTTTTTTAATTTTATAATTTAGTAAAGTCGCGGTATTAATTAAATTAATTATAAAATTATATATATAAACTAAAGTTTAATAATAATAATATATATTATAATAAAAATAAATTATTAAATTAATTAATATTTAATTTTCTTTTAATATTACTTTTAATATTTTTATTATTTTCTTTTTAATAATATATTAATAAGAATAATAATTATAAAATTTATTAATTTTAATAATTAAATTTTAAAACTTTTCTATTTAATTTAAAAAATTAGATTATAATTTATATTATAATAATAATAATTTATAATATAGAAATAAAATATTTATTAAAAAAACTATTAAATTTACTAACTTCTTTATTAATATATATATAATTTATAAATTATTATCTTTTAATTAATATTTAAAATAATTTTTTTAAATTATTAATCTAATAAATAAATTTAATAATAATATTAATATCTTTTTATTTTTATAAAAGAAAATAGTTTTTAATAAACTTATTATATATGTTTACTTTAATAAATATTAAACTCGCGAATATATTAATAATTAAATTAAAAATACTATTTTAAATTACTTTAAAAACTTATTCTTATAAAAACTTTTATTATTTATTAAATAATTAGTTGAAAAGTTATATTTACTTTTTTATAATAATTCTAAAGATATTATAATTAAGAATAAATATCGAGTTTTATTTATAATAATCTCGAGACTTTTATTTTTATTTGAAAAATTCTATTATTAGTTTTATATCTTTATATTAATTAACTTAGTATTGAAAAAAATAATTTATAAAAATTTATTTTTTAAATTAACTAAATATTATAAAAACTAAATTAAAAACTAATAATATTTAGTTATTACTTTATAATAATTAATTAACTATTTTAACTTTTTAAAATATTAAAATAATATTAAGAAATTATTAAAACTTTATCAACTTATTTATATTATTATAATATTACTTTCAATTTATTATTTTATTAGTATTCTAATTAAAATTAATAGAGAAATTATTATTAATTAAATTAATTACTTTTTATTAAATTATAAAACTAACTAAATTTATTCTAATTAATTTATATTAATTAATTTTATAATTTATAAAATATTACTTTACTTTATATTATAAAATCTAATCTTTATTCTTTAAAATAGATTTAAAGATAACTTATCTTTTAAAAATAATTTTAACTAACTTTATAATAATACTTTTTATTATATTAATATTAATCTCTCTAAATAAAAAAAAGAATATATTAATATAATAACTAAATAAAAATAAAACAAAAGATATAAAACTAAAACTATTATTACTATTTATATTATTAATAATTAAGTAAAAGATTATATTTAATTAAAGACTCTTTATTAAATAAAATAAAAGATATAAAATATTTAGATTTAATTAAACTATTAAAAAGAGAGTATATAATATTTCTTTATATATTATCAAGAAATTAATATTTATTTTAAATTAAAGTTTTTATTAACTTTAAAAGAAATAGTTTTATTTTTATTAATACTTTATTTTTTAAAATACTCAACTTTATTTAGAAGATTATAATAAAAAAATTAAAAATACTTTTACTAGTTAAAAGTTATAATAATCGAGAAGTTTAGAATATTTTTTATTATATTCTTTTAAATTTATTAATTAATAGTTAATATTAGACTTATATCTTTTTTTAATTATCTGTTTTATATATTCTTTAATCTTTAAAAAAATATAATTTTTTAAAAATTAAATCCTTCTTAATTATAAATAATATAAATTATATTAACTTATAAAACTACTTTTTAATTATATCTATTCTCGACTTATAATATATATTTATATTAACTTTAACTTTTATAAAATTAATCGCGAATATTAATAGAATATTATATAATAAGATTAATAACTAGATATTTACTAAAGATAATATACTAGTATTAATAAGTTAATTATATTTAATTTTTAAGTTTTAATCGAAGAAATTATAATTATTTTAATAATAATATTAATAATATTATATAGAATATAAATAAAAGAAACTTTATTTTATTTATAAAAGTAAGAAATTAAAATAACTTTTACTATTATCTTATTATAGTTATTTAACTTTAATAAAACTTTCTTAAAAAATTAAATTTATATTTTTAATATTATAAAAACTAATTTTAAAAATAAACTAAAAATATTACTTTCTATTAAACTTATTTGATAATAATATTTTAAACTTTTATAAAAACTTTAAACTAATTATTTAAAATATTTAATAAACTTATATATAATTTTAAAAACTATTTTTTATATACTTTATTATTAAGATAATCAATATAAACTTAATATTATTTTAATTTATAAAATCGACTACTTATTTAAAAACTAATAAATTAAAAAAAATATTAAATAAACTTTATTCTTACTATTTAATTAACTTTATTCTACTATTTATTTTTAATAATTAGTTATAACTTCTTTTTTTAAAATAGATATTAAGTTTCTAATCTCTAAAAAATATATAAAATTCTTTATTATATTCTTTAAATCTAAATTAAATATCTTACTACTTTATTAATTATATAATTATAAAATTATTTTAAAGAAAGATATAAAAGATAAGTTTTATTATAATTTATTATATAAGATATCAATTAAAAAATTAGAGATTATTAAAAATTACTTTATTAAAAATTTAATTAAAAGATTTATTAAATCTAGTTAAATTTTATTTATTATTTTAATTCTCTTTATTAAGAAATTAAATAGATTACTATATTTTTATATTAACTTTCGAATATTTAATACTTTTATTTATAAAAATTACTACTTACTATTATTTATTAATAAGACTTTTATTTATATTTTATATATAAAGATTTTTATTAAACTAGATATTAAATAAATATTTTATTATATTTAAATAAACTTAATTTCTAAAAAGTTTATTATATTTTATATATACTATAATATTTATAAATATAAAATTATATTATTTAAATTAATTAATAGTTTTATAATATACTAATATTATATAAATAATATACTTTTTAACTATTTAAATATTTTTTATATAATATATTTTAATAATATTTTAATTTATTTTAAAGACTCTTTTAAATACTAGACTTATATTAAATTAATTCTATAATATCTTTAAAATATTAGATTATAGATTAACTTTAAAAAGTATAAATTCGATATTATATATACTAAATATTTAGAGTTTATTATATTAATTAATAATATAAAAGTAGATTTCGAGTAAGTTACTATAATATAATAATAGATATATTTAATAATAATAAAAAATATATAATTATTTTTTAAATTTTATAATTTTTATAAATATTTTATTTATAATTTTAATATTATTATTA
>LNKV01000060.1:146226-159520 GCA_001465935.1 Clarireedia homoeocarpa | reverse complement strand
AATAAAGTTTATATATATTAACTAAATAAAATAAAAAAGATAATTATTATAATTATTTTTCTAGAAATAATAAAAATCAAGATTAAATTAATTTAAATAAATAAGGAATTAAGATATATTATTATAAATCAATAATTAAATTTATTTATTTTAATTTTAAACTAAGTAAATATTATTTTTACTATTTAATTATTACGAATATTTATTCTTCTAAATCACGTGGAAGTAATTAAGAGACTAAGTACTATTATAAATTTAATATTAGTAATTATATAGAGAATCGATAGATATAATAATAGATAATAAATAGTAATTAAAATTAATTAATTAAGTTAAGTATAAAACTTTATATATTATAAGAAATATTATTTATTTATATAAACCTTTATTCTTTATATATCTTATTAGTTTTATTAATTCTATTAGATCTATTAATAAAATCTTTAATAATATTAATAAAATTAATAAGTCGTTATATACTTTCTAATTAAAAGTTCTACTAAAGGTACTAATTTTAATTAAGATATTTTTCTTTATTTAAATACTTTTTTCTATAAAGTACTTTTTATTTTTTAAATACTCTTTTTTTTAGAATACTATTTATTTTATAAATACTATTATCTATTAAAGTACCTTTTTTTTTATTTGATATTTAAATCTATAAACTTTTATATATTATATTATATTAATATTAAAGTTTAAACTTTAAATATAATATATATCTTTTAAATCTAAAGTCTTTTAATTATTATATAACAAGATTATAATAATAAATATTAAATTTATTTTAAAATAAAATATATTCATAATTTTTATTTTATTTTATTATATTTATAAAGTTTTTTATTAGTAATTAAATTCTTTGATAATTATTTATAAAAAATATAAAATATCAACCTCGGTTTATATATATATAGAGATATAATTATATTTAATAATAATAACTATATTATACTATACTTAATAAGTATATACCCCGGCTTATATATAGGATATAGAACAGATCCGTCTTATCAATTCTATACCTTGAAATCTCCCTTCCTTAAAGCCCCCCTAAGTTCCTTTTTTCTCACGATTCAACTGCATCATTTCTTTTTGCTTCGAGAAAATAACTGATTCTACTCCTGGAGTCATGGCGAAGCAACTTGCGAGCTATGATAGCAATGTTCCTGCTCCTTGGCCGACAGTCGATTATGGTCGGAACACAAATTCTACTGATGTGTTGATTATTGGTGCTGGTATTTCTGGTATGTGATCTTTTGTGTAGCACTCAGGTTGGCGAAATCTGGGTACGCTTTTATGACTTCTTTACTTTAGTGTTATTTATTAGTTGCGTAGGCAAACTGTTGACAGTATTGCAGGATTAACAGCTGCCATTGACATGATCCGGAAAGGAAATGGGAGGAACTTCATAATTATAGAGAAAGGTAATCAAATTGGAGGCACTTGGAATGACCAACGATACCCCGGATGTTGTTGTGATAGTAAGTGACCAAACCTCAATACTTAGATATATTTTCTGTTAATTAACATGTAATAGTATTCAGTCACTTATACTCTCTTTCATTCGAACCGAATCCAAACTGGACACGACTCTATCCGGGCCAGGAAGAAATACTAGAATATTTGATTAATGTCGCGGAGAAATACCAACTCTATAGACATGTGAGGTTTAGCAGCATCGTCGAAGAGGCCCGCTGGGTCGATGCAACAAGCAAATGGCACACCAAGATCCAGCGAACTGGAGCCAAAGACACCGAATTCGGTGCTTCATATACTATAACCTCGGACTATCTGATATCCGCCGTTGGCCAACTCAATATTCCCCAATATCCCAATATCAAGGGTCTAGATACTTTCAAGGGAAAAGTTATGCACTCCGCCCGCTGGGACTGGGACTACGATGTCAGCGATAAGAAGATTGGAATTATAGGGAATGGCGCAACAGCTGTTCAGATTATCCCTGAAGTAGCCAAAGTCTGCAGGACACTGACGGTATTTCAAAGAACTCCAAACTGGGTCACCCCGAGACAGGACCAACCTATTTCTCCCTTGATGCGAGGGGTTTTGAAATATGTGCCTTTTATGAGAAGAAGACTTAGGGCGTCGATGATGGACTTTCGAGAGAGCCTTTTCAGTGCCATCGTGGAACCTGGGAGTGATATTGGTGAAATCCTTATCGACTCTTCGCATAAGATGCTAGAAACGCAATTGCCGGGAGATGAAAATGCCGAGTTGAGGAAGAAATTGACCCCCAGATATATTATCGGTATGATCTCACAATTGTTCTAAGACGCTTTACTGCTTTGCTAATTACAAGCCCCAAAGGTTGCAAAAGAGTCTTGCAAACAGACGACTACTTCCCAGTATTCATGCGCCCCAACGTAACTTTAGAAACAGATTCTATCACCGAGGTCAACTCCAACGGAATCAACACCGACAGCAATGTACACCACGATCTCGACCTCATCGTGCTAGCAACAGGCTTCAAAACCACGCAATTTATGTACCCAATCAAGATCTACGGCACAGGCGGTATCTCCATCGATGACGTGTGGACCCAACTAGGCGGCGGCGCATCAGCTTACCTCGGAATAACCGTCCCCTCCCTCCCCAACTTCAGTGTCATGTTCGGCCCCAACACCAATCTAGGCCACAACTCGATAATCCTAATGATCGAAGCTCAATCCCTTTACATCAACAATATGATCCACAAAATCTTACAAGCAAAAAGATTGAACAAAACTCTAACCCTATCTCCCCGCGAAGAGGTTGTGGAGGGGTATAATGCCGAGGTTCAGGAGAGGTTGAAGAATTCTTCGTTTGCGGATGAGGGGTGTAATAGTTGGTATAAGGAGAAGGGATCAGGGAAGATTACGAATAATTGGGCGGGTACGGTGGTAGAGTATCAGAAGAGGACTAGTGGAATTGAGTGGGATAGGGAGTTTTTGATTGGAGGGTCTGGAGCAGAAGGATTGAGGAGGGAGGGGATGACGCGGTGGAAGAGGGTAGTGGAGGAGACGCAGGTTACGAATCGGATGATTGGCTGGGGCAGTGTTTTTGCTGTTGTGGTGGTTGTTGGAGGAGGGTTTTTAAGGATGGGAACTTTGAGAGTTAGGTAAACAGCGGGGTGGGTGGATAGAGAAATGGATTTAGATTAGTAGATGAGAACAGTTGGATAGGTAGAAATGTGTAGGTGACCTGGTAATAGTGTTGTGGTATTTATCCTAAATTGGAACAGAAAAAATTGACGTAAATCAAAGGATACCCTCTCAAAAAACCACGCTTTCCGAGTCTTCCTTCAAAGACGTCCAAGGTTGTATTCCAAATCTCTTACCAATGGAACTATAATCTTCAAATGCATTCGTTGGACGATCACTCCGCTTTCAGACAAGACCTCTACGAGACGTTACATTCAAATCACGTGATATCCCGTCCGACAAACAATCTAATAATGTATCTCGTAAACCAGTTTGCCCCGTCTCAGTACGTGCTATTGTCGGGCTCAGTGTATTCACTGAGCTACGAGGAAGCTATCACAGGACAAGAGGCATATACGATAGTATAGTAATCAGTATAGGAGAGCTTATCTATATAGTCTAGCTCCCCTCCCACTTAGTTTAGAATGGACAACCCGATTTATTAGTACTGCTTAATCCCTATTTGTGACTGAGTGTAGTGTCATGAATTGGACACAATGAGACCAACAGATATGTATGCCTCTACTGACAGTAAAGCTAGCCTCGAGGGTAGATTGCTATTCGCAGTTCCAAAGAGTGAGTCAGAACAAATACCCAGGTCCAACCAACCAGCCCTAACAACTCTCTAGAGGGCAGACTTCTACAGAAATCTCTCGATCTCCTTCAAGGCGCCGATATTCAGTTCCACCGCGAGTCCCGTCGAGATATATCTATAGTCAAGAACCTCCCCATCGCCCTCATCTTCCTCCCAGCAGCCGACATACCCACCTCCGTTTCTGATGGGCGAGTCGATCTTGGAATCACAGGCCGTGACCAAGTTGCTGAGCACGATGCTGGCGCAGAGGCCGTCAATTGCTCGAGAGCCTCTTCTGGAGTCTTTTCGCCGATTACTATAGAGAGAGCTCCCATAGGTGTTGAGCAGATCCTGGACTTGGGTTTCGGAGGATGTCGCCTACAAGTTCAAGTACCTGAGAAAGGCCCATATGCAAAGCCGGCTGATCTGATAGGAAAGAATATTGGCACAAGCTTCGTTAGTCTTACAAAAAATTACTTTACAAATTTGGAGCAGCAAGCTGGATTGCAGAATGGAGATTTGCCCGGAAAAAGAAAGCTGAAGACAAAGATCGTTGAGCTAAGTGGTAGTGTCGAAGCTGCGTGTGCTCTAGGTGTTGCAGATGGAATCGTCGATTTAGTTGGTGAGTTGCTGTACCTCCTCCAATATACACATATCTCTAACCAAAAATACAGAATCTGGCGAGACCATGAGGGCAGCAGGTCTAAAACCAATCGATACCGTTGTCTCGAGTACTGCAATCCTCATCAAATCGAGAAGCAGCACCCATCAAAGCCTGATAGACCTGATCCAATCAAGAATAGCAGGAGTCATTGGTAAGTCAAAAACTTGATGAACCCCCTTCATCCCCCTTTTGTTAACCCAGTTTCACTAAAGCTGCACAACAATACGTCCTCTGCCAATACAACGTCTTACGAAGCAAGCTCGACGCCGCTGCAGAAATCACCCCAGGCCGCCGCTCTCCGACGATCAACTTCCTCAAAGAAACAGGCTGGGTTGCCGTTAGCGCTATGGTGGAGAAGAAAAACATCGCTACTGTCATGGACAACCTGACCGAGGTCGGCGCTACCGACATAATCATCCTAGACATTTCAAGTACCAGAATTTGAAGAAAAGAAAAACTAGGATTGATTTAAGCTTCGGAATGGAGATGAGCTAGTTGCGATCTGGATGATCAGACTAGCGAGCAAGCATAATTCAAGATACCAGATAGCTAGGTGCAACAATCTAGTCCGGGATATTTTTACCAAGTCTCTTTGGAAACTGCAATAGCCTCTCTGCCTTGGCAACATCACTGCTTTCTAGTCCGACCAATTGAGTAAATGCCTTATGGTGAAGTAGCCTGCATACTATCGCCTATCCATAACAAAGCCTATTTTTTTCTGCGTCTAGCCACTTAGAGATTTAAACTTTGTTATGGTAGGGGATAGTAGCTGTGCCGCAGAAGGATTGCGACCTCTGGTAAACGGTTCGATGACTATTTGGGCTTCACAGCGTCATTGACATAGTGCTATCACTTGACCTTGTTTGTTTAATCTACAAAAAAGAAAAACCGATCCATGTGCTATACCTCCGATGTGACGGTTGAAATGCAAGCAGGAAATTGAGTTAGCTCCTACCCCTTACCGCCACCAGCATGGCAGTACTCGGCGATGATGGTCTCGATCCGGGGCTGGTTTGCGACAAGAATGGCCGATGTCTCCCTGCATGTCTGTGGCAGAGATATGCATTTACACGTCTTGCAGGGGGACAAAACGAAACGCAGCCGGTGAGATAAAATGGATAGGTGCGCATGGAGATGCAGGAGATTGCAAGCAGGCAGTAAATCGTATGACTCTCGGAAGGAGTTCTATCTAGGCCTATTGCATATTGAAAGGATAGGGAAATATGATAAGCAATCAAGCAGAGTTGTTTGAGCTAGGATACAGCTATTTGCGGGGTCCCGATGTAGGTTGAAAGGAAGGATGAAATATAATACTGGAGGGTTGAATGAAGATCGCTGACGTAGTATATCGTACATACCATTGTGAATTCCTATTGGATCCTTGAGCTCGTGGAGAAGATAGCTCAGGCCCCTAGCGGCTTACGTACATTATGCATGTAACGGTGTATCCCCTTGACTGCCAACTACTCGCGACCTCACCATAAATAAGGTGGGGAAGTCGCGTAAGGGGATAAGCTACTGTAACATGGCAGGCTGAATACAAGGATATACGACCTTGTTAACAAGAAAAATCATCTGGACAGAGGAGTTTCGAGAATAAACTTAAGAAGAGCTAACCCAGTATCATACCTTACTCCGTACCTTGGATGTGAGTGCGCACGTGTACGTGTACATACATAGTAGACTATCCCCTATGAAAAAAAGCTTGAATCCTTAGGTGGCAAGACACGTAAAAACTTAAGCTTTTTTCATTAAAGGATAGGGTACATCGTAGGGGTAGCATTACTTGGTCCCAAGGATAAATAATTGTACCCCTTGTCGTTCACAAGTTAGCCGCAGCCAGGGCGTTGAGCCTATAGCAACGCCGGAATTGCCCTATTTGTGGAGCAGAAAGTGCTAGAAGTGAAGTCCTAGGGGTACAATTATTTATCCTTGAGACCAAGTAGACAATTGACAACAGGGGCTAAAACCAAATCGTATTTCCTCTATAGGAAGGTTGTTGCGAAAAGTAAAGTTTTAATAATTCTTTAATACTTTTTACTATTTATTCAACACTTTATATTATATATTGATTTTCGGAGGTTTATTTATTTACTATATAATTTTTTTATTTTTATAATATCTTTATTATATAATATAAAAATATTAAAAATATCTAACTAATATAGAATAATTAAATTAATTTAGATTTTATAAGTATTTATAATAAAATATTAAAAAATCTGTTTTAATAATTATTTTATATTTATTAATTTTAATATACTTATTTATAATTAACTATAAAATTATAAAGTTATTTAATAATATTAAAAATTATTTTTAAAATTATAATAAAAAAATAAAAATATAATAAAATTTTTATTTATAATATTTATTATATACTAATATTATATAAAAATTATATAATTAAATTATATATCTTTATAAGAAATATCTTATTAATTATAATAATAATTTAATATTACTATTATATAAAATAAAATAAATCTTTTAATAAATATTTTTTAAAATTACTTTTTAATTTAATATTATATTTTTAATAAAAAAATATAATTTAATAATTTATTATATATTTAATAATTTATATATCAAATTTTATTTAGATGTTAAATAATTATTTAAATATTAATGTTTTAGTAACTTTCTATTTATCAATAATAACCTTTTTAGGTGATTTGAATATTAAAAGAGTTTAAACTTTTTCAAAGCTTAGTTCAACGGATAACAGTAAACAAGGCGGTGGGCAAGGCTATTGGATCTAGCATCTAACCGGCGATCAATTGAAGATTAATTTCATTGTTAAGAATTATTTTATACTCAGTATCTCAATATAAACCTTATATAGACACAGTAATGTGCACAGTATAAGAAAAATAGGCACACTAACCACCCGGCTATTCAGAGGAGAGTCCACATTTTCACCCATTTTCGCACATCTTCGTCGTGAAGAAGAATTTATCAAAGGTTGAGGTGAAGCTAGGAATGTGTGATGATACAGTGAGAGGCCTTTTCCCCATATATGTTCTGTGCAATTATACGAGACGATGTAACTTTGATCGGCCCCTTAGTGTAAGGAAATTAGCGTCGTAAGCGCTGTTCTATAGAGGAGCATATCGAAGGATCTGTGGACAAAGAACGCTAGGGGTAAGCCTCGAGTGCGATCTATTCTGGCCGCTAGGCAATGAATACGAGGAGGCAATTCGGAGTCGCCGTTTTGTTTACCAGCTTAATCTCTACACTCTCCGTACAGAACATAGCTCTTCCTGCACAAGCTCAAGGCTCGGCTTAAGAGTCTTTACGAATCACTGAGTGCTTAGGACTGCGCGATTCAATGTCGGCAATAAACAAGCGATTGGTACAGTCTCTTATCCATTGTTGCTAATGCTGAAGAGCAAGAAATGAACGGTATGGATTTTGACAGCAAAGACAAGCATGAAGGAAATATATCAAATGCGAGTTTCTCGCACGACTCGTGCACTTTTCAAACCTGTGTGCCAAATTTTTACTATGAGTCAAGATAGGTGTTCTGTGATGTAATTCACATGGTTTTGCGTAAGTGCCCACGTCTGTTCAGTCAAACTTCAATCGAAAGCTTCTCAAATACTCATAATCCTTCATATTCTCCTCGATCGTATTACGAATTTGCTCGGCTCCTTCTTGTCCAAATTCTTTCTGCCATGAAAGGTTCTCTTCCTCAAACGTTAAAACCTTCGGGGTAACGGAATATTAGCTTTTATTCATCGTAATTGTGAGCTCTAAAATTCGACTATACATTACTCACTTTAACTCTCTCACGCTTCTTGAGACCTGTGCTTTTTAGCGCATCCGTATGAAATGCTTTGTACGAGAATAAGATCTCAGATGCTTGTGTGTCGTCCGCCTCCCATTGGAGCATTTCTGGCTTGTAATCGATGCCAATATGTCGACAATACGCTTGGACCGTTCTTTCTGGGCCGGAAAGCAGATCTTCTGCATCTACGAGACATACTTCCTCCGGATCGATCACTTTAGAGGCCATCAGATAATCAAACAACCGCCGAAGCTCTTTGTATCCAGCCTCCGATGGCTGGAATTCGTTCCAACGAGTCTCATTTCTCCGTTCTGGCATAGATAGACGGTAGAGACTTGGTATACTTTCGTGTGGATTACGGATCAGAAAAGTCCATCGCCAACGTCGAAGTATTTCCACCGGGATAGATGTTGGGTTGTCGGGTTCTGCACCGGGCGCCATATGGAAAGATGGCGCCAATTCTTGCGTCCCATCCGGGGCCTTTACTAGCTGAAAAGCCAAGTCTTTGAAAAATGCACGCTTTCCCTTCATGCAAGTTTGTCAGAAATAGCTGCAAAATAACTTTTACGTGCATACCTCTTCCGCGTTATTCATAGCTTCAATTTCCTCTACACGCGATGCATACGTGCAGTTCTCGTATCCAGGGAATACTTGGTTCACTCCATCAACTCTATGTCTTTGGCATCGTGCTTCCGGTCCATAATAGTGAACATCGGCGAATGGTTCGTTGTAGACGTTGAACGCATCGGGGCGTTTTATGAAAACCTAGTGATTGGAAGATTAGAAATTTTCTAGCTAGACTTTGTGAAAAGCTCCAGCTGAGCCAATGGAAGCTACTGACCCTTTCGAAGGCTGTCGAACAGGCCCTGGGGTGACACATGAGAGTAACGGGATAATTGGTCCTGTCAATCATTATGGGCAAAGTTTCTGTGGAATGAAGTTGGACAGAATCGTATGTTTCGAAGGCAGGCTTTATAAGAGAAAAACTGGCAGCGATATTTAATGCTCGCACCGAAGGAAACTCGTTGCATATACCACGTTACAATATCCCTATGGTGCTGCCGTTCGTTTTCTCCTCCATTCTCAAGGGATATTGTTGAGGTTCGATAGACCAGGGTGCTCATTTTTAGTGCTACTATAGGATCGCTCCCTTTCGACCGATATGTTGTTGTAACTGTTCCTTACGATCGGTGTTTTACGGCTCAACTGACGTTCTTTACATTTATGTAAAAAGACTACCTAGGGTTACATTGATTGTTGCCTCACTCCCACCTTTCAACCAATAATAACTTCCTCAAAAATATTTGAAATTGGCTCTTGTATCATGAAATAAGTGTGCGCGTATCAAGTAAACCAAGCTTTGGAAATAGCGGAATATCAATGCAACCCCTAGTAGATGTAACTAGATAGAATCAATCAATTCTCTTATTTTAAAGGTCAATATACCTAGCCTAGTACATTTAAATGTCTCATTGCCTTGGAAAATACCGAGAGAAGCGGAATTGCTCCGTACCCTGTTCGCAGGGTAGCAGATGTTCTCACTTTTACTTAGATTATATAATAATATTATTTATATTTTCAATATTACTTTTTATACTTTTCTAACTGTAATCAGCTTCTTAATTATATATCTTTTTAATTAGAGAATTTTTATAATCTATTAAAATAGAAATAATAAAATAATATATAATTAAAATATATTTTATTAGTAAAATAATAAATATTTTTATTTTTATTATTAATTTATTATTAATTTTAATATTATTTAAATTTTAATAAATATTTTAATTATATTAATATAATATTATATATTAAAAATTTTGATAATAATTTTTAAATAATAAATATATTGATTAAAAAATATATAAAACTTTTTATTTATTTTAAATTATTATTATTATTATAATTATAATATATTATAAAGAAAATAAATTTTATTAAATATTTATAAAAAGATTTTAAAAATATTAATAATATTATTTTTATAAGAATTTTTTTAAAATAATTATACTTAGAAACTATTATAGTCTAGTTATTATATTTTCAACCTACTTATAAATATAGATCGCAAGGAATTCTCATTCAACTATCCACGATCAGTCAGTTACTGTATATAATCAAAATGTCTGACAACAAGAATTCGGTCCCAACTACTACTAAGAACGAGAAGCCGCCATTATCACGAATCTCCTACCTCAACTTAATGCTCCATCATGGCTGTATCAACTCTGCTATCTCAGAATACGGTAAGCTGCATAACAGTGAAAACTTTTCTTTAGCTGAGCGGTCGTCGCCAGGGAAATTTTCGCAGTATACAACATTACTGGATAACCTCATTAATCACCCTTGCCTACTGTCAAGACATGCAGAACAACCCATACTGATGTTATCATATTGTAGAATATCCGGGATCAGGCACCCTTCAAGATCCGTATGTGGTGAGCTGGATTCCAAATGACCCCCGTAACCCAAACCTCGCCAGAGATAGCACCAAATGGTTCTGGACAATGCTATGTTCTTTTTCAAATTTTGCTGTTACTATTGCCACCAGTGCGTACGCGGCACACGCAAAAGAAACAAGAGCCGAGTTTCACGCCAGTCAGGAGGTATTTGAGCTGGGTTTTTCACTTTTCGTGGTTGGCTTTGCCGTGGGTCCTCTGTTCTGGGGTCCTCTAAGTGAGGTGTACGGCCGGCAAATTATTATCGTCGGGACAGTAAGTCTCAAAATCTTGGATATCTGTCTGACAGGAATTTTAACGATTTTTGCTCGTAGTTTATCGTTTTTACAGGCTTCAATATTGGCTGTGCTGTAGCGCCAAACATGGCAGGCCTCATCATAATGAGGTTCCTCGCTGGTTCCTTTGGTGCGTCGCCTTGGACAAACGCAGGCGGTGTCGTGGCCGATATCTGGCCGATTCGTCAACGAGGCATGGCCATGGTTGTATTATCAGCAGCACCTTTGTTCGGCCCAGCTATGGGGCCCATTGTTGGAGGATTCATCTCGGAGAATTGTGGATGGCGTTGGGTAGAAGGATTTTTGTAAGAAAGTGCTTGTTGACAAGTCTCTGATATCTGACACTCAATTTTTCAGGGCGATATTTTCTGGCTCGCTATGCATTCTCGTCGCCTTATTTGTACCAGAGACTTATGGTCCTTTGCTTTTACAGCGTAGGGCCCAAGAACTTTCAAAACGATCCGGGAAATACTATATATCCAAGCTGGACAAAGATAAGCATCAAAGTACACTTGGAAAGACCTTGAAAGTCGCGCTCACTAGACCTTGGCTCTTGCTGTTGCATGAACCTATCGTCTTAGTCCTAAGTATTTATAGTGCTTTGCTTTACGGAACAGTAACATACCCACTTTTTGAGGACAGAATTTTGCTGATAATGACGTAGTTGTACATGTTCTTCGGCGCTGTTCCCATAGTTTTCCAAGACCATCGGGGCTGGAACGAAGGCAATACAGGACTTGCTTTCATTGGTCTGGTAGTGGGGATACTGATCGGACTCTTATACATGTTCCCTGAGCATCGACGATACCAAAAGATTGTCGACAGGGGTGCCGAAACCCCCGAGTCTCGTCTCCCATGTTCGATAATTGGTTGCATTGCGATCCCAATCGGAATCTTTTGGTTTGCGTGGACGAACTCCCCAAACATCCATTGGGCGGCACCAATATCAGGCCTAGCCCCATTCGGCTTCGGCTTCGTTTTGGTATTCATTAGCGTGCAACAGTATTTCGTAGATGCATATACCATATACACTGCAAGTGCTCTTGCAGCCAACACGATGTTTAGGTCAGGCTTCGGCGCCGTATTCCCTCTGTTTACAGATGTAAGAAATATTTGCGCATCCTTTGCCTGTTATTTAGACTGAAAAAATCTTACAGTACATGTATAAGGATTTGGGGGATCATTGGGCCACTTCTGTGCCTGGTTTTCTTGCAGTAGCCTGCGTCCCGTTCCCTTTCTTGTTTTACCGCTATGGTGAACAGATACGGTCAAGATGTGTGTTTGCTAAGGAAGCAAGTATTGCGGCCCATCAGCTACAGCAAGTCGGAGGAAGAGGCTAGAAAGATCTTGAGAGTTGGGCTGAGTAGCTATTCCGACCGAAGCGATTGAGACAACGATCAGATCTCATTGACATAGGACCCTACTATCTACTAAGGATTCCCAAAGGTTCTGAGGATTATTAGGATTCCGAGGAAAAAGAAATTGTCTATAATACTTCGGGGGAGACTACAGCGTTGGGCAAGTGTATGCGCCCAGGCATTTACCATAGATGACCTGGAATACGGAAGAAATATCTTTCATGACTAGCAATCAATAGCAGCAATAATAGTTATACAGAAGCCGCTTTCATATTAGTGGTTGTGAGTATCGGTGACTCGCCAGTTCTATCGGACGTCAGATGTGATAGTTATACCGGGTTGTCCCCGATAAATTTGATATATCTTGCTATTAATTCTTTATAATATTTTATATTTTTAAACTTATAATTTTATTAACTTATTATCACGGTTAGATAATAGCTAGGTATATATAAAATAATAAAGATATAATTAATTATCCTCTCTCTTCTTAAGACTCTTTACTCTTATTTATAAAAATTAGTAAAGATTTTAAGTTCGGTTTAAAGATTACCGATCCTTGATAATCCTTCCGATAATTATTATAAAGCTCGGTTATATATAAATAAAGATTAGTTTATTAATATTAACTATATATAAACTCGATTAGTTAATTAGTTTTAAATTATAATCCTTTTTTATTATATAACTTTTTCTATAATATACTCTTTAGTTTAAATATTAAATTATAATAAATCAAGGAAAGTTTTAAATAAATAAAATATTAAATATAATTATAATTAATTTCTTTAATTTATTTATTTAAGATTAGATTATTATTATTTATTTAAAGTATTCTTAAATAATAAAGATAAATAATTATAATATTTACTTTCTTTTTAATATTATTTTCTAATTATATAATTATTATAATTCTAATAAAAAAGTTTGTTTTTATATAAGTTTTAAAAATAAATAAATAAATAATTATATAA